>JADRCD010179938.1:0-44367 GCA_019843815.1 Montemys delectorum
TTTTTCTTTTATGTTTACTTTTCTTTTTATTTATTTTTTAAATCCCAACTAGTTTCCCTTTCCTCCTTTCCTCCCAGTCTCTTCTCCTGCTTTCCCTTCCCCACCTGCCCCCATTTTCTCTTCCTCCATCTCCCTTCAGAAAAGTTGATATACATGGTACCCAAGTGTATCAACTAAAAATGGCCTACTAAGTTGCAGTAAGACCAGGTTACTACCTCCCAATCTCCTATTAAGCCTGGACAAGACAGCCTAGTAGAAGGGAAAGAGTTCTAAAAGTCAGCAAAGTCAGAGACAGCCTGTTAGGAGTCCCACGAGAAAACCAAGCTACATAACTGTAACTTATGTGCAGAGTCCAGGTCAGTCCCATAAGGATTCCCTGGTTGTTGGTCAAGTCTCTGTGAGACCCTATGAGCTCAAGTCAATTGAGTCTGTGGGTTTCCTTGCAGTGTTCTTGAACACTCTTGTTCCTACAATCCTTCTTCCCCTTCTTGTTCAAGATTCCTTGAGCTCTGCCTAGTGCTTAGCTATGGGTCTCTGAATCTGTTTCCATCAGTTGCTGGATTAAGATTCTTTGATGACAACTGGCCTAAGCACCTACAGATACATATAGCAGAATATCATTAGCAACTATTTAACTGACATTTTTGCATAATATTCTCCATTTTAGGCTTTCACAAGCTTCCCTTTCTGGTCATGCTACCCTTCCCTATCTGTTTTTATTTGTTTATCTCTGTCAATCAGTTTCTATATACTTACTGTAGCCACAAATCTCTGATGAAGTTACTTTCTCCCATTATCAACACTACTTCATATAATTTCTCTATTTATTTTTAACAGATGTTACTAAAGACCATTAATATAGACATTCACGCTACCACAGATTCAAATGACGATGAAATGCATTAGAATATTGATATTTCTTCCCACTGGTCATTGTATAATTTATGTGAGAGTTTACATGACTCTCAACAATAAAGGAATGACAAAGAGTTTCATCTACATTATATAAGAAAAGTTAATATGAGTCTTCAAATTAAACAGTGTTCTCATGAGAACACAAAAATGGGAGATGAGAAACAAGGTTTTTTCCACTTAATTAAAGCTATATAGATATATTGTATACTAGAGTTGTGTTCATCCACTATTTTATTAATTTATATCTCAGTTATCTCCTATACAAATTATTTCAAGTGAACAAAACTTCCCTCTTTTTTTAAGTAGTTCTCATTTCAGTCCTTGTTTCTCACAGTAATGAATACAAAATGCAAAATGTGTAGTCAAATATAATCAGTGACAGGATAATTTACAGTATCATTGATATCAAAATTTCTTTTTTGGCATTTTTTCTTTTCTTTTATTGGGTATTTTCTTTATCTGCATTTCAAATGTTATCCCTTCTCCTGGATTCCCCTCCAGAAACTCCTATTCCATTCCCACTCTCCCTGCTTCTATGAGGGTGCTCCCACACCCACCCACTCCTACTGTCCTGGCATTCCCCTACACTGGGGCATTGAGCCCTCACAGGACAAAGGGCCTACTCTCCCATTGATGTCTGACAAGGCCATTCTCTGCTACATATGCAGCTGGAGCCATGGGTGGCTCAATGTGTCTCTTTGGTGGTTTAGTCCCTGGGAGCTCTGGAGGATCTGGTTGGTTGATATTGTTG
The DNA here is from genome assembly GCA_019843815.1 of Montemys delectorum. NCBI lineage: Eukaryota > Metazoa > Chordata > Mammalia > Rodentia > Muridae > Montemys > Montemys delectorum. The sequence continues at coordinate 1,667 of JADRCD010179938.1, forward strand.
TTCTTGCTATGAGGTTGCAAACCCCTTTAGCTCCTTCAGTCCTTTCTCTAACTTCTCCATTGTGGATTCCATGCTGAATCCAACTCTCATCCATCTTTCCAGCTCATATCACAATTTCTAATATTATTTATTTCTAATATATTAATTTTCATTTATAAATTGGTACCTTACAAAAATGAACATTTGGCCTGGGGTGATGACTTATTATGCAAAGTTTATTCTACTCAAGCATAAATTACTAAGTTAAGATTGCCAGCACCTATGTAAAAGTAGGATGTGGTAGTGTGAACCTGTTGTACCACGTACCAGCTCTATGTGGTAGAAATAGGCAGATCCTGGAGCTTGCTAGCCAGCCAAACAGGTGAATTCTGTGTTCAGTAGAAGACCTTATCTAAATAAGTCAATGAAACAAATAATTGTGAAAGTCATCCCCATGCCAACCTTTGGCACACGTATCTATATAGGGTAATACAACTGTACATATAAGTGCACACTCACATGTATCACATAGAAAAATGAGCACATGCAGAAATTTTTCTTTATAGCCCTAAAATTACATCCTCCAAATAAATGCTTCCAGATTAATCCATACCAGGTAAAGCTGATGTCAGTAATAATTTTATATTTCGGGAAGAAAACCCTTTCATTCTCAAGGGTGGCAAGCAACTCTGCTCTAATATTGTCTGACAGTGACCTAATTACAGCCATTTGCATACTAATGAGACTTTGAAGGAGATAAGCAATCTCATGCTTGTAATAGATAATTAATTTGTATTTGAAAATAGGATGTGGCTATTTGACAACAACTTAAATGACACATTGAATTAGAAGAGTTGTTCAACTTACTTCTTAACAATAAACTACTGTTTTAGCTTTTCAATTCTACTTAAACCTCAAACCCATGAACATAATTCATGTATCAATGTATATTCATAAGGCAATCCTTTATTAAGTGGCTTAATTCTTAATTCTTAAATTCATCTTTAAAATAAAATGTCTTCATAAAGAGATTCATGATGATTTATATGTCTTTAATTAATTTCTTACTTCTATTGTAACATGCATCTAAATAGTACAATGCAGTTTTCAAATAATCTTCCACAATGTCTTGGGATCACCCGGTTTTAGTCACTGAAATGGGAGCATCTTGAGGAAGGCCAGAAAGTAGCAATGAGACACTCTTCACTGTAGAAACTGTATATTTCTACTATTTGTTAGTGTGAAATAGGAATTATATAACACTAAATAAACTGGTAAAAAAATGTTCAGCAACTCCAATGGACTCTTTTTTATTGATCACTGGATGCACAAAATATCTAACATCTTTCAACAGATATAGCAACTGAAGGCAGGTAAGGAAATCAAACTTATTTTTATAATGCCTCCTCGAATTCATTAATCTCTCTTTCACTTAAGTTTCAAACTGTAAGTGTACTTTATGTACATAAAGATAAGTTATCTTACAGTATGACTGCTCTGTTGTCAATTATTCCATGCCTGGCAGTCCTGATGGGCAAAATGTACTGATAACCTAATTGTGGGTGAGTTATAGAAGCTAGCATGGACCTTTATCCAAGAGAGATTTCAAATTTTTACAAGTAAGAAGACCTCCATACTGTCCTTGAGGCACAACCAAACCAGACACTCACTGAGTTATTTAAAGACATTGGTGGCAGGGGAGGTCAAGAGCAGCTACTGCTGGATCTCAGGTAGAGGAGAGAGCCTGCAGACCCACAGTAACACAGATGAGAAGGAGGAAGGAGGATCTGGCCTGCCTTTAAAACACTAATCTTGATAACCCAGAATAACCTTAAAGGTTCTTGGCCCTTCATTCTTTATAATGCACAACGTATTTCAGCAGAATTAGAGATTTGCTATTATATGTATGTACCATTTTTAGGCCAATAGAACCACAGGCAACAGGAATGGATGATGCTTGCAGGATGCTTTGATAAATTCTTATTTTTTAAGTCTGATGATAACTTAGGGATTGTGTTTTCTAATCTCTATGTAAGATTCAGGAATCTCTAAAAACGTGTTGTGTGATGCATTTAATGTTGTTGATACTAAGCAGTCATGTGTAAAGTAATTTGAGTGTCCATATAGTATGATGATAAATAAATGTTATTTTCTTTATATTTACCCAAAAGGCTGAAAGAAACATGCTGAAATTCTCCTGGAACACTTTGTATGAGCAAGAACACCCTAGACTGCCCTCTGTATCATCTACACACAAGCCTAGTGAATTCAGAAATGTAAGGATGACCTACTTTATACTAAACATAACTAAATTAAGGCATTTTATTGTTCTTCAGAATTTTTATTTATTAGTTCCTGAAATAGATTTACATGTACTTGTCACAATACATCAAATGAAGACATCAGCATCAGATACTTCACCTGTTTTAAACTATGAAATGTGAGGACTGGATAGCTCAGCATTTAAGAGCACTTACTATTCTTACAGAGGACCCTGGTTCAGTTCATAGAACATCACTTCAAAAGGCTCACATTGCCTATATGACATTTGCTTTTGCACCCAGCAAGCACCTACACTCACATATACATGTTTGCGACTCCCACCCTCACATCCATGCACATGAGTGGAAATAATATAGAACCCGTAATACATCTCTGACATTTTATCAGAGATAGAGCCTCTCCTGCACTGCTCTGAAGCAGCTATCTCATTCTCAAATGGACATTAGCATTTGCAGAGGCCTTGTTGTCACAATTGTGGAATTACACACCACCATATGTCTTGTCTGTGTCATTTGGTTTTACAGGTAGTGCTTCACAGATAGTCTTGCACAGACACTGAGCAGTTCTCACAAGGTACATGTCACATCAGAGAATGTATCTGTCTCTGCCTAGGTAAGTGAGAACTGGTGCTGTATGAGTGTTCATATAAAGAAACACTGCTGGAATCATTTGGCTGCTTTCAGATACTGGAGTCTGAGTATCAGAATTTCCTGGCCGCTGTAAAGAACTGCTTTAAAAGTCACCTTGATGTATGTTCTTGTGTCTAGTGACACATCACAAAAATGACATTTTCTTTTTTAAAAAGCCATACTTTCTGTTCAGATAAAAATAACAGAGGCCTCCAGCACTGTTCCACATTTTATGGTCCTATGAACAAGCACAAGAAGTTTCACTTATAAAACAACAAAAGTCATCAAGTGTCCATTTCTCTGTACCCTTTACTTGTACTGCATGTCAGTTGCTCTGAGTAATCCCTTTTAGTCTAATTTAGTTCTGCTTAATGAGTGAGTATATGTACCTTGATATTTAAGTCACAAAGCTTTGTGCTCTGTGTATGCTGAGTACTCTCTTGACAAACTTGCTTCTCTTCTATGGAAATTCTTAATAATTCTAAGTGATAAATTCATTGTCTCTTGAAGAAACAGAGGATACATGTAAAGATGAAGTTCTTAGCCCTGTTACCAGTAAGAAAAGATATCTGCCTTACCTAAGTATCTAAGCATATTTCTTTTCTCTGACACAAGCGTAGGAATGTTTCTAGGCAGGTTGCCCAGAAGATTGAGTGATAACAGAATGGGCAAAATAAGAGATCACAGCAAATATAGAACTATTAGTGAAGGTTATTTTTCTCAAGGCTGCTGAAATGTTATGTCAAGCAATTCGAGAGGTTCACTCTATTCAGCAACATTTTATAAATAAATGTAAATCATGAATAGAGTCCAAATCAAGTTGCTACTACTCTGATAAAAGAGTGGCAAGGGATGCTACAGAGGAGTTAACAATACAAGTAAACTTATCACTCTATATTAGTGAATTTTTTGTTGTTGTGTGAAAACATTATGATCAAGACATATTACATAAGAATTTATTTGACCTTTTGGTTGTAGATGGATAAGAGCTCATCATTTTGGAGAAGCATGACAACAAACAGGGGCATGGTAGCTGGAGCAGAAAGCTGAGAGTTCTGATAAGTCCTAGTGGTGGCACCAGCACACAGAGAGAGTAAATTGGAAATGGCATACCATTTTTAATACCAAAGCCCACAACCACTGGCATACTTTCTCCATCAAGGTTGTATTACCTTGAGCTATTGAGTCTCTGGTTCCTAGATATCTAAGGTAGGCAATGTAGGTCATAAGCTACTTCTCTAGACATGAGCCTGAAATTAAACCAAATATTGGTTGGTCATTTCCACAAGATTTGTACAACTACTGCCTCAGAATGTCTTACAGGTGAGAGAAAGTGTAGACTGAGGAGTTTGTGGCTGGACAAGTGATGCAGGTTTAACTTTCTTAAGCCTGTGAGGTATCTTCTCATAGCAAAGAGCCTATAACATAGGGGCAAAGGCTCCAAGCTTATAACAGCTGAATTCTCTATGTTCAATAAGCTCTAAAAATTGTCCTCGATAATGGGACTCTGCTGTCAGTTTTAAGAGAGTGACCTTCTGTCCTGTCGTTTAGGAATCTTCATGGGAGTTCTTATTAGTACTTTCCCGGGCTTTGGGAGCTAGTACACCAGTACCCAGAACCTAATTCACAGCTCTGCCAACTATACTCAAGGGTGCTCAATTCACAATTGCTCTTTGCTGAACTTTGTGTAGCCAAGATCAGATATCCTACTAGTCTTCCACAGTCATGAAATTCACACTTACCATTAACACCTGGCATCTCAGCCTCTCCATAAAACTCTTCAGCTTCATCTTTTCACAGTTTACCTATCTGTAACTGTTCAGCCATCCATTACTATCTAGTGGTTATCTGTTGTTTGTTGTATCGCCACCAAGGCCATCCTTACCTGTAATTAAAAAAAGAAAAAATCACAATAGGCAGTAAAATGCTCTCAGGTAAGGGTTTATCAGGACATATGCTGCAAGACAAGCATATCTGTAGAAGTGCTTTGGGGAGATAACAATGGAGATCTACAATGGCTTAGATAAAGCTGTATGGAGTCCTATAAAGCTTATAAAAGTTTTGTGAGATGTGAAATTGATATTTCTCAGGCTTATAGTGAGATACTTGGAGTGCTTATGACTCAACTGAGTATCTTGACCAGTGTGAAAGTGGAATTCTCTGGAATATAAGCTACTACTTCTGTAGTGACTATGACTGCTTTGGTCACTTATATAAGGCTAGACTGAAGTCACTTTCACACATGATTGGCTGGATTGTTGAGGTTTACCTGAAAAGCCATGAGGCCACGAAGTATTTAATGCATGGATAGCAAGCAGTCAGACATCTCTTCTGATTTACAAAAAAGGTAAAGGATTGACGGTTGACTGACAGCTCTACCATTTCTGCAGTAGAGAGGAGGTTCTAGTTGCAGTTGCCACCTTTTCTGTTGGAGTTTCTGGAGCAAGAGGAATTATAGCCCCATCAACCTAGAAACTGCAGAAACCACAATAGCATCTTCCCAAACTATGCACTAACCTGTTTATCCTGGGATAGCCACTCAGTCCTGGTCCAGATTTTCCACATATAGCAGGGAAACAGACAACTAGGAGCTGCCAAGGAATATGCCCCTGTATTTTCTTTAAAATTCCAAGGAGATTAAAAGATATATATATATATATATATGTAAACTATCTCAAAGGAATACAACTTATTATTAGGTTGTCATAAAAAACGTGGTAACATTAACCCCAGAGAGTAGCATGATTCTAACTACTTGCTGGTCCCACTCCATGATCCTGATCTTTTGAGACTGGCATGAATGTTGATATAAGTGGAGTCAATAGAGTATGGTAAATGAGTGTGATGAATGCAGTTACTCATTCCTTTGCTTTTGAGCAATTACCTGTGCCAGGTTCTGAGGAAGCTGTCTGTGCCATCTAGCATGGATTGATTAAACAATTCAATCTTTGAATGAGAGGGAGTTGTTCTTTTTCTAGCTATGAAGGTGAAGGGAAAAAAACAAAATCTCAGGCCTCTGCAGTTTGGAGGGTGTGTTGGATAGAAGGGATTTGATGGTGTACCTGAGAGCTCTGGAAAAGACTATATATGGTGAATGTTAGTCACCACTATAGAATTACCAAAACCCAGTCTCCATTTTTCCCTTTCAAATATCCAACTTCTCTAAAGCAGATAATTGAAAGAAGATATTTAATTTAGAATAATAAAGACAATTATTTTCTTCTTCACAAAGAATAGTATCATGGTTTGGATGTCAGTACTGAGTCACGATATCACATATCTATTTCACTTTCTGATGTTGGCACGGATGATTAAACATTTCCAGGAGAAAGGCATGCAGATACATGCCAGAGCCACATGACTTTTGTGGACAGGGGTGTTCTCTCAGCTATTGATGCTCCTCACACTTCAGTCATTTCAGAGGACAATGATTCTTGAGTTAACCTCTGCTGTTCATGAGGTTTACTCGGTGATTTTAAACTGTATTTGTGTAGTTGACTTATACCTATATCATTAACATTAGATTATGGTGCTCAGCATCTAACTAACAGTGCGAATTGTCTAACACCACAGAGGTGATCTGAAATTTTCAGGAAACATAATCCTAGACAATAAAATTGTATAATTTTTAATCTGAAATGTCAATGATATCTATACGGGATCAAAACTGAGTATTTGAAACAACTGCATAGAACCTTAGATAGCTTCTATCTTGAACCTTAGAATCAAAAGTTCTTTGAAGATCAAATAAGCAGCACATGTTGAGAAACTAACTGAAATCTTAAGGAATGAGAACAAGTTTACAAACAGCAAGTAATTTTGTTTGTGAGTTATAATAGAGAAAGTAGTACCACATAGTAATAAAGTACTCTGTATTCTGTTAAAATTAATTTAACATGAGATAACAGAAAAGAAAAGGGGATAGGTAAAAATACATGACCATCACTACAGATTAAAAGAGATACTTGAAGGGCTGAAGAGATGCCCCTGTTGTTAAGAGTACTTGCTACTTTTGAAGAGCACCCAGAATTTGGTTCCCACCCCCACATGGCAACTAATAACCAAAATTAACTCATGATCCAAGGAGATCCAATGACCTGCTCTGACCTTTGTGGGCACCACACACACATATATACTGACTGCGTTGGTATATATACATACAAAACGCTCTACACATAATAAAATAAATTTAAACCTCTTTTGAAAATACTCATTTACCATACACATGCAAACACACACACACAAACAAACAAACAAAAATACAAATGGAATAGAAATTAAAGTGCAGATCTAAAAACAATAATATTTTACTAGAGGTGAGAAAGCATATTCATTTTTGTTTTCAGTGCAATTTTATTTATAGTTTATGTTTCTCCTTTTAGAATATATTTTTACTTTTAAAACATTTTGACATTAAAATATAATTACAATATTTCTCCTTTTGCTTTCCTCACTCCCTTCAAATCTTGACAAATACCAGTCTCTTCTCTTCTTCAAAATCGCAACATCTCCTGTGGATGACTTATTGATGACCCAGGATAGGGGAATGCTAGGCCGCTGAGACAGGAATGAGTGGGCAGATGGGGGAGCACCCTCATAGAGGCAGGGGATAGGAGGAGATAGGGGGCTTGTGGAGGGGAAACTGGGAAGGGGGATAACATTTGAAATGTAAATAAATAAAATAACTGATAAAATGAAAAAAAATCATGACCTCTTACATAAATTGATCGTGCATGCATATGTGTATATATTAAGATATATCCTCTGAGATATAACCTGGTCAGTATACATAGTGCTACTCATTTGTATGTTTCCATGGCTGACTCTATGCTACTGGACAACCAATTAATATGAAAGGGTATCTTCTCTGGTAAAAGCCATCTTCTCCCACTCCCAGCTTCCTTAATTGCCTATAGTTCATTGTGTATAGAAGAGGTCTTTGTTCAGTTCACACCTGCTGTTATATTGGTAGGACTTTATGAATGTAATGTCTGATATTACTAGGGGACACATGTAACAGCAAACTCCTGATCTTTTAGTTTTTACAATCTTCTGCCCCATATTTGAATGTTCTCTGAGTCTTAGATGCAGGAGTATATTGTAAATATATCCATAACTGTATTTTGATCGTTATGTTTTTCTGTGGTCATCTTAGTCTCTTGCAAAGAAAGGTTTCCTTCATGAAGAATGAAGACTGCATGTATCTGTGGGCATAAAAACAAATTGTTGTTAGGAATTATGCTGACTTAGTAGATTTGTAGTTGTAGATTCTTTTCCAAAAAAAAACATGACTTCAATAGTAATGACTATACAGCTAGGTTTCCACTACCAGGCATGGTTTTCCTCTTAATGAGTGGATCTCAAGTATAATTAGTGGGCCCTCGGTTACTACCAAGGTATATGTGCCTTCATCCTTCATCCTTATCATGCCTGGTAGGGCTGACCCTGAGAGTCATACCAGAGCCTGACCTACACAGATGCAGATGCACACAGCTAACCATCAGACTAAGTAAGTGTGGGGACCCCAATGTAGGGGTTAGGAGAAGGACTGAAGGTGCTGAAGGGGTTAGCAAACCCATAGAAAGAACAATATCAACCAATGTGACCCCCCTAAAGCTCCCAGGAACTAGACCACCAAAGAGTACACATGGGGATACCCATGACTTCAGCTGCATATGTAGCAGAGGATTGCATTACCTGGCATCAATGGGAAGGGAGCCCCTTGGTCCTGTGTTTGCTTGATGACCTAGCATAGGGGAATGCTAGGGCGGTAAGGTGAGAATGGGTGAGTGAAGTGGGAGCACCCTCAGAAACAGGGGCAGTGAGAGAGGGGATAAGGGGTTTAACCTGGAAAAGGGATAATATTTGAAATGTAAATAAATGAAATAACCAATAAATAAAGGATTAAAAAACCCTGAGTTTCCTATAAAAGCTACATGGGACAGACATCCTATTGAAGATACACTTTCAGAATTGGGCAAACACAAACCCTTCTCAATATGTCACATAAGAAAGGGTTCCAAATCACGTTTTAAAAAATTAGGCTTTTGTCCTCTAGAAGGAGGAAAAAAGGAGAAAGAAAATAAGCAAACAAACAAAAAAACCCAAAAAACAAAATACAATTTTGAACAAAGCACTTAGGATTCCTCTGCCCCTGACCCTGAAATCTCTTAAGATTTGTTATTCAATAGGATTTATATTTATCAAAGTTTAGTGAATGAGCTGGTTTTGTTCATAAATATCGGCTATAATTAACATCCTTTTTTATTGAAAATAGATTCTTTAATATAATATATCCTAATCATTATGAATACTCTTAAATATTTCCAAAGAATTGAAACACGGAAACATTGGTCAATTCATTTTATAAGGTTATAGTTACCTGATATATAAATAACATGAAGAACCAACAGAGAATATTACAAAGAAAATTACAAACAAATTTCCTTTATGAACACAGATACAAAAATTCTTAACAAAATATCCTTGTGAACAGAATCCAAGAACACATCAAAAAGATGACCTACCTTGATCAAGAAGGCTTCATCTCAGAGAGTCAGAGATAATTCAACATACATTAATTAATCAATATAATAAAAAATATTTTTAATGATATATTTCTGAGTAGCTGGTACTTCAAGAACACACAAAAAAATTAAGTTTACTTTTCATTCTCTTAATAGCAAGTAAGGGATGCCATAGGTGTTATTATTTCAAATTAAGAGGGTATTTGTCTATGTTTTATATAACATCTGTTTTTAAAGAAATGCCCCATTCTAACTTGAGGGATTAACCCATTTTCTGGGACAAAATATGTATAGGACAAGGAGAAGTTCCTGGGAACTGTGATATCTTTAGCAGGAGTGTTGTATGAAGGTGCTGATGTATAAATGTCTGCATTATATAAAAGTATTCAGAAATCGGCAATATATGGCCAACTCTTGCTTATGTTTATCCAGTGGCTTTATTTTTCTCCATTTCTTTGAAATGAAATCAATGGAATAATAAGGCTTTCTGATCACAAAATTATAGTAAATATCAAGTTCCAGAGATCAGGCTTTGTTGATACAGAAGCTCATCCACTATCAATACATTCTCTCTTGGTGCTTTCAATTCTCAGGGGGAGAACAGATGCATCACTTCTTTATTTACTTGTTCCTCTCAAAGCCGTAACTATGAAGGAGAATTGACCTTTGTCCATTGTGAATAGTAGGTAAAGCCAAAGCCCCAGCATTCAAACCATTATTTCAGTAACACCTTTAAATTTTTCTTATTAGAAAATTAGACATTTTTCATCAAAGAAAAATGTCTGAGTTACAAATTTTCTTCATGATTTTCTCATCCAACTGTAAATGTAGTGGTAAACAGGATTTTTTGTTGTTATTGAAATTTGTAAATATTTCAGCACAGCCAACATGTTGTATTCATCTTGAGATAAAGCAGATGCTTTAGATGGGCTAACTCTCATATTTTTCCCAAAAATCATGAGAAGCATTGTGTCTTCTTTGATAAACATAATGTTTAACTATGATTTTAATCTTTCAAATAAGTGAGCAATATTGAAACAGTGACTATAGCATATAGCCAATTTTGTACTAAAAATACGCACTGAATTGTATTTTAATTAAACCACAAAAACATCATTGATGATCAACATATGGAAACAGAAATATTGTAAACTTTATTGCAGAAAGCTGATCCAAATAGAGTTCTTACAGCCATACCAAAATGAAGTTTTATACAGCTCATCCATTGTAACCTCCCTGTTAGAGGGCGGATCCTTCAAATTCCCGCCTGCCAAATGACCACGCCTCTCTGCCCACCTCCTGCTAATTGTCACGCCTCTTTCCAGGTTCCAGCTATACACGGAAGTCCTGCCTTTGGAGACAGAAGAAGCTGCTGATTGGGCCAGGTGGCTGAAAAGACATGTGGGAGTGGTTCTGCCCTTTAAATCCCAGCGTTTTGCTTGTTAGGATTATTATTAAATGAACGATGGCTGGTTAAATTACATATCTGACTCGGCCAAATTTTTTATCCTTTCCGCGCGGTAAAGGTAATTTATATGGCTTGCCATTTCTCTTTAACTCTTTTTAAAATACCCATGAGTAATCGTGGCAGCTGGACTGCAACAATCCATTAGTTTTAAGGAGACTGGTATAGCTGCCCTCTGAGAGGCTTCACCAGAGCCTAACTAATACAGATGCAGAAGCTCACACCCAACCATCAGACTGAGCATGGGAACTGCAATAGAGGAGGTAGGGGAAGGACTGAAAGAGCTGAAGGGGTTAGCAACCCCATAGGAAGAACAACAATATCAACTAACTGGACCCCCACCCCTCAGAGCTCCTAGAGACTAAACAATCAACCAAAAAGTACACATGGAGGGAGACACGGCTCCAGCTGCATATGTTGCAGAGGATGGCCTTAGCAGGCATCACTAGGAGGAGATGCCCTTGGTCCTATGGAGGATGGATGAGCTAGCATGGGGAGGGAATGGGTAGATGGGGGGGCACCCTTATAGAAGCAAGGGGAAGGGGCAATGGGATACGATACGGGGTTTGTGGAAGGGTAATTGGAAAGAGAGATAATATTTGAAATATAAATAAATAAAATAATCAATAACAAAAAAAGAAATTAATAAACTAAACTTTACAGACACCCTCCTTGCTTAGCATTTATTCCTTTCCCGATTTGATCCTTGTAGCACACTTCTTCCTTTTGGATTGGTTCAACTGTCTGTCTTCAGCTCTTCATAGCAGGTATCCAGTGGATCTGCCATCTCCAACAACTTGGGGTCTCTGCCATAATGGAAGTATCACTTTTACAGCTTCATGAAATGGCCCCGCTGAGCTTCCATGTGGGAACTCCCCTGCCACATACTTGGCTTCAACAGCACTCCTTAACTAAGGAGGAAGATTCCTGTATTCTTCATGACTGCGAAGTCAGAACCACGTGTTTAATGCTGAGTTTCCTTAGTCCCCATTGCTTTCTTCTGCTTTCCAAGTTCACACCCTTAGGATATCTAATTAAGCTCTACTTACAGTGTTCAAATGCTTTCCTCGTTCAAAGTCACAGTCTTCCCCATTTCTCAAAAAAATGCAACTTGGGTTTATCACATCAAAAGACAACTCTCCTAGTACCAACTTCTAGGTTGTTTTTCTATTACTGTGAAGTGACAAGAGACACTAGAACCAAGAAAACTTATACAGAAAAAAAGGTTTATTGGGACATAAAGTTTTAGAGGGTGAGTCCATGATTTGTGGGACTGGCAGCCGGCACTCAGATATGATGTTAGAACAGTGTCTAAGAGCTTACATTTTATTTACAAGTTGGAGACAGAGAGAAAAATACCTTTGAATGGCATGGAGTTTTGAAAACTTAAAGCCTGACCCAGTGACACTTCACTTCCAATATAGTCACACCTCCTAATCCTTTCCTAAAATTCCACCAACAAGCATTCAAGCAAAGAAGCCTATGGGAGTTCTTTCCTCCAAACTACCACAAGATCGAATGCCCTCTGCCCCTCTGTGGGGACCACCATGCACATGGTACATAAACTCATACAGATACTACAAACACACAAATAAATTAATAAATCTTCTAAAATACACATCTCAAAATAAATAGTGTGGCTTAATAATGCATCCAATTCTCTTCTGTTTTTAGGAGGAATAACTAATGAGAGTAAGTTTGGTTTAGTTAAGAAAAGCAAACTTAATGTATTCCTTTATTTAGAAGGAACATATGATATAAGTTGACAGTTACTTTATTTAGACAAGTGTCATAATTTTATTTTATTGGCCACTTTTCTGAAGTCAAATAGGGCATGCATTCCATCAGTATCCAATTTGGGTATCCAACATCTATCGTCAAACTATGTCATAGAAACAAAGAGCCAAACTTGTCAGAATCAAATAATTATATATTTTTCAACACTAACAATATTACACATAATTTGACCCACATGTGCCTAGATCAATAATAACCTGCTGAGGCTGTCTCATGTCAGTTTTCATCCTTCATTTTTAAAAATTGAAATACTTTAAAATAAATAAGCTGTATGTTGCTAATCAACTAATGAAAATAAATATACATTTTGTTAATTACAAGAAAAGTAACATGAGTTGGATATTCTTTGATTTTTCTAAAATACATACCATTTTGTCAGAATAAAAGTAGAAATTAAAATTCAATATTTATTGTCTGTGGGGCCATGAGCTGTGCACAGAGAGCCTGGTTCCCGGAGCACAGGCCTGGAATCCCCAGTGACCCTAAGGGACAGAAGGTGTTCAGCCATGCCTCCTGGGCCCTTGGCTCCTGTCAAAGCTACAGCGTCCCACAGCCCCCACCTCTACCCCCACAGAGAGGTTTGTGGTCATCAGTAACATAGACAATGTCCCAAGCTCCTGATATTCTGTCTGGACTCCCCCCCTACAGTTTCCTGGCAATAGCTAGGCATGTTCCTCCCCACAGTTACCTGGCAATAGCCAGGTAGACTGGGCCCACTTTAAAATGGGCTGGCTGTTTGTCCACTCCTCCCTCTCTTGCCTCTCTTGCTCTCTTGCTCCCCCTCTATCCATTCCCTTCCCCCTCTCTCTACCTTGCCATGGCCTACCTCTCTTTCCCCACTCTCTCCCTCTCTCTGCCTTTCTACAATAAACACCTTAAAACCATGGACCATCTCTCCTCATAGGGACCCACCATGTTGGAGAAATAGAGTAGGTCTCCCTCTACAGAGCTGAGTGTCTAACCTCCTTCCAGGAAGCCTCCCTGTGCTCCAGCCATGGTTTCCACCAACCCAAGCAAGTCTAGGACTCTTGTCCCAGAGGTAAACTGCCAGAGCTCTATCCTCCTACCCTTTTCCCTTTACACACCACCCACCCACCAGAGTGTGCCAGAGGGTCCCTACCTGTTCTCAGTTCTTCCATGACTATAGTGGTGTCTGGGATGTCCAAGAGTGAGAACCTGTCATCCCTAGCCTCCTTGCAGCCCAGGGACCCAGAACTGGCTCTTTCATGGTGCCCAGCCATGTCCGAGAGTCAGAGCCAGATTTCAGCAGATCTGCAGAGATCCCAGACTTTGTCTTCCTCACCCCTAGAGCAGGATCTCATTGTTTCTTACAGTCCAATGCCCACCAGGTGGTTCAGTGAGGTTGTGCACTATCAAACTCCCTGCATCTGCCTCACCCTATAATTTTTATATCCATCATTTCTTTTTAGTAGAAATAATTACTTGAGGAAACATGTTGAATTTTACTAAATGAAAAATGGTCCAAACTATTGATTTCTGAGCTAGTTTTAGCTTCAACTGCACAATGTATCATTATTAGTAGTTTCTGACCATCTTCTTTCAAGACTAAATCAGAATTTACCAAATTAATGTTTGGATATTTTTTGTTTAAGACACATGTAAGATATTAGAAAGTTCTGTCACTTCTACCAAGCTTTGTTCTTATTGAATCGGGGTCTGACTATGCTCTGTGTCATAGGCTGGCCTCTAACTCAGTATGTACCTATCCACACTTGTGCAGTATTGAGTTAGTAGTATACATTACTATGTTCACCTCCAGTCCTCTAAAATAAAGTTTAGAACACAAATTGTTCCTAGTGTGCATCTCAAAAAAAGTAATTCATGTAACTCTGATCATTTTCCTCATGATTTTGCCTAAAATGCTTATTTTTCTAACATTTAAAATACAGAACTGAAATTTTTACTTTATTCTACAATCAACTGTTCTTTATTTAATTTGTAAGCAATAAAAAATTTCCACTGTCAAAGTGCAAACAACTTATATGTTTACCATATAATTCTAGCTATCTCTATTATAAAACAAAACCATTATAAGGAACATTTAAAAAAAATAAACTACAAGAAAGTTTGGAAGATTGTAAAAGTAATTGATAGTAAGAAGAGGCAATGTCTCTATGCAAACTCCCTCTGGCTATTTTCAAAAAATAATTTTGTTTACTCTGTAATGTAAAAAATGCAACATGAAATAATGAATATTGACTAAACTACAGTTAATATAAAATCTGTTTGTGAAACCCATAACAAATGGCTTGATGCAAATTAAAGTCATCACTCTGCCACTTAGAGTTGGAAGATATATATTTTAAGGTACATTAGTTCCAAACTTCTTATTTAAAATTCATCATACTTTCAAAGAAACAAACTTATTTAACACCATAATGTTATTTATTAGAGTACACAGGGTTGGTGATATCACTCTGGGTTGGTGATATCACTCAGTGTTGAAGTACATAATAAGTATGTATGTGGGATCATGGCTTTAATATATATACCCTGTGAAAAATTATATATTCTAAATAACAAGCTTCTTCTATACCAGAATATTTGCACATGATAGCCTTATGCAATGTGTGTGAGAATTTAATTGAGAACTGAGATTCTTACTAAAACATTTCCACAGAGTTGAAAGTCAAAGGTAAGCCATCTATACCTAATTTTTCCAAGGCATGAACAATCAAATTTCAAAATACTTATTGTTATTCAACTTTTAAATAAAAAACCCTGAGCCAGCAACCTTTGATTTATCAGTTTCTAAAATAAAATTTTAATTTATGGTACATATTATTAAACTTTTTGTGATTATCTCATTTGGCTTTAGGTTCAAAGTTTGGGTAACATTGTAGATAGCATGTAAGCTACAATGGAGTGATTGGCTATTATTAGAGAATGATTGTCTCCCTTTCTCCTCAAAGGAGCAATTCTCTTTTTTGTAAAGCAAATATAACATACATACATACATACATACATACATACATACATGCATATATACATACATACATACATAACATACATGCATACATATATATGTATACATGTAATGTGGATGTATTAGAAACACTTTAGAACTCACTGAATCCACTGTGTCTTACTCATGTGAGTATCCATTGGCAGGTTTCATGACTGAAGATTGTTAGGAAAGTTGGAATTCCTTTGTTGGAATGTCTTGGTCATTTATGTAGGACTTCAACAATTTCTAAGATATTCACTCAGTTCAAGTTATAGTTCTGTTTAAATAATATTAAAGTACAGATGTGTTCACTACCTACATGTGTAATTTTCTTGGTTGTCATGAGCTTTACACTGTGGGTTGACACTTTGATGTAAATATCTAGGTTTTCTCACTTAGAGGATAGTTATGACCAAGGTACTAAATGCACTGAATCAATTATTTACTGACAGTAATCAGAACAAATATGATTAAGGTATTCTAGAAAATACACAAAAAAGGTTGGATGCGTAGAATACTTTATATTACTCAGAAGGTAACAAGTTACATAACTTTGGGTTTGATGAACTGATTAATATTTTCTATACATTATTTGTGAGAGAAAGACATTAGAATTACCAAGTACACATACTATCTATGTTCTGGACAAGGTTCTTACTTCATCTATCTCAAGGTATGTTTCATTGACTTTAATTGTACTACAGGTATTCCATTGTTGAAGTATGCACATTTAAGTATTTATATATTGTCTGTAGTGCTCAAGATTAGGTTATAATCTCAAATTTTTAAGATAATGATCTTTATCTTATATGAAGGCATGCATGCACCCAACATGGCTATGTTCTTAGACCCACTATGTTTTAAGATCCAATGAAAATACATGTGATTGGTTAGTACAGTATGCAAAAACCTGATAGTTGCTATATTTGGTTTTCTGTTATCTGCAAATATTTTTATCATGTAATTCTATTCTGTACTTCCAACAAGTAGCATCCAAACCAACACTGCTAGTGTTGATGTAGGCCTTCTAGGATTAGTGCTACGTCCCATGGGATTCCATCCCCATCTGTGATTTCATCTATATACCACTGTATGCCTGGTCCCTCTGGGGAAGGGATGCCTTAGCATGGGACCACTGAGGCACCCTCTTCTCCCACACCTCACCACACTCTCATAGAACATATCTTAATATTCCTTTAACTTTTTTTATTATCACAGTTATAGCATAGAATAGAGTTTGTTCAGGCCATAGGGAGAGAAGTTAAGAGAGTACAGAGGCAGAGAAAGGCAGAGAGAGGGTGAGAGTAGAGAAGTAGAGGTCAGTCATGACCATGTGGAGAGAGGGGGGAAGGAAATGGGGAGAGAGGGAGAGCAAGTGAACAAGAGACAAGAGAGAGGCAAGAGGCAAGAGTAAGAGAGAGAGAGGAGGGGAAAAGCAGCCCACTTTATAGTGGGCCAGGCCTACCTGGCTGTTGCCAGGTTACTGTGGGAGTGGAATCCAGACTGAATACCAACAATATATATGAAAAGAAGCATGCAATATTTTTTTGCTGAGTCAGGAAATGTTGGCCACTATGATCTCAAATTCTCTAGTATTTCTGCAAATAATATAATTTTGTATTTTTCTTTATGTAGATAGAAATTTCTATTTTATATATATATATATATATACCATATTTTTATACACAAGTCACTTATCAATTATATTGGGATATTAGTCTTTTATAACATAGTAATTAAAATTGTTTATATTAGTAAAAAATCTGATAAACTTTACTATTTTATAAAAGCAAGTTTTGTGTTTCACATTAGGTGTAGTATTTGGATATGCCAAGAATTTTATATAGCTTCTAATCAGTAATAAAATGGACTTCATTTCTAACATATAAGGGTGATTTTGTCCCTTAAAAAAAGACAAATTTGCATTACTCTTTGTTCAGAATATTAATTTTCCAGTCATAATTTTAAATTTATAATTGTACTTGTACAAATAATAATCTTTGGTTTATAAAATGATTATTACAGATGAATTGTTTAAACCCCATTTATTGTAAGCTATGAGAGAAAATAGTGATTGCTTGCAGACATGAGATAATTTTACAAACTGTCAAAAAGATAAAGATTTCAAAGGACATTTTCTAAGGACCACAAGGCAGAGGATAGCTCAAAGAGCTGAAGAATGGTTTATATGCTCATTTCCAAAGCCTTGGGGAATGTGAAAAACAAAAAGGAAATTTATCCAACCTGAGCCAACATCTTACTATGAGTGGAAATGCCAGGAACTCTGGGACTAACCATACCTTATAATGATGGAATTATCATTATTCTGAAAGACATAGCCCCAGCCTAGATAATACTGTTTAAATTGGATGGGCTCTTCATATCTTATATCTTATTGGACATTTAATTTATTTCATATTTCGACTACAGAAAAAGTAAACAGAACATGTTTAATTCACAAATGGATTGATCATGAGGCTTACATGTATTTTCACACACTATTTTCACCCTTCTACTTATCTGGAGTCTCTGTAAGGAATACTCACTGGATTAAGAATTAAGTTCCTTATACAATATGAAGTCAGATGTTGTTATTTATACAATATGATTTTGTAATATATAAGTAACAACACCTACTGCAAGTTTATATATAGTTTATATACTCATGGAACTTTCAAAAACAGAAAACTTATTGTTACATATAGCTGTAAAATATATAACAATCTAGTGCAAGGCTACAAACTCTTAATTAATGTTATTGTTTAAATGGTATAGATAAACAGGAACCTCACACAAACTGTTGTGTTTGGGTTACTATGAGGATAAACTGCGTAGTATTTGAAAGTATTCATACAAGTATAAAAATGAAGCTATAACAGACACAGTGAGAGAGGGGAGAGAGAGGTCACCAGGTCCACTGACAGAAATATGATCCTAATATTTTAGATAGCATCTTCTCCAAATGTCTTTAATCTGTTTGGCTTTTACTTTAAAAGAGAGAATGAGATGAAGAAATGTTGTGGTTCCCAACTGCATGATGTTCTACCTTTGAAATGCTGCTACTCTATTTTACAAACTGTTTTAAACATTCCATCTTGCCAGAGTGTTGTATGATATCCACACTAATTTTCTGACTGTGTATAGTCCTTGTTTCTAATAAAATGTAAAGTTAAAAAAGAATTAAATTCCTATCTTAAGCTTCTGTGTATAAATGTTAATACTTAACCATAATAACCATTATATAGATACTCATTATGTACTTGGCTAGATTAAGAAATGCTTTGGGGGTTACTGAAACATATCCTTAATGTGTTTGTAAGGATTTCTCCAGAAACAGTCATAGTAGGCTCTTCCACAATTAATGGATTGATGGGTGACTTAATAATGTAATAGGTATATTATCATGTCATGATTGTTAAGCTGTAGGAACCAGCTGGGCGAAGCTGGTCAGTAGAGATGTGTCTCTGAAAATGTTTTTGTGCTCTGGTTCATTCTAACCTTTGCCTTTATTTTGCAATGCCATATAGTGATCTACCTTTGAGCAACATAACTGTCAACTGAACTATTTAAAACCAAAGTAAATCATTGTCCTGTGAGTCTTCTCTCAGGTATTTGGGCCCCAACAATGTACAGGTTAAAACTTCCATATGGCAATATTCATTCCTATAATTTAAACAGTATTTGTCCTTGTCAACTGTTTTCTACATCTTTTTACTTACTATATAACATATGTTATATTCCAATTCACTCTCGTTTGCATTCATGTCATAACTCATTAGATATAGATTTGTATCTTGTTATTTCATTAGTATTTCTAGCTATTGATTCTACCCTTGATACAAATACACCAAGAGTATTTGTGCTCACATGTTTTGTGACTGAACAGAAGCAACCAGATGCCACAGCCCATGACGGGGTCTCAGTGTTGATCTTCACTTTATGTCTTGTTTAAGACAGAATCTCTTTATTCTTCTGCACTCCATATGCTAAGTCCTCTGGTCAGCAAGAGTCATTGGCGTCTTCTGTCTCTGCATCACCACTGAGCCTAAGACTACTGGAATTATACACACAAGTTTCCACTTCTAGTTTTTATGGGTTCTGGAAATTAATCGCTTTACTAAATGAGCTTTCTCCCGAAGCCAGATCTTCTTTTTAAACGTTATTCACTTTTTGTCTAGATCCTTGAGCTAGAAATTACTTTAACTTTAATTCTTTTATATTTATACAATATTGCTCTTTTAAAAATATTGATGTATTAAATTTATCAAGATTTGCTTGTCTTTTGTTTACAAATTAAACTTATTTTTTCTGTATCTTCCATTGTATAAAATATATTAATTTGTTATTACATTTTGTTACTTTTTAATTAAGCTGTTACAAATAACTACAGATATAGTAATACAAATGAGAAAATTACCAAAATTTTACTCTGGTCAAATACTTGATAATTTTCACATTATTTCTATGATCTTGTTTATTTATTTTTTTTAAGATACACTAATAGATAAGTTACATACTAATTATTTCACTCAAGTTTTTCTTACAGTTAATCACATTTGGTTTGAGAAAATATTGTTTTCTAGCATAGTATATTAAAATTTCAAAATATATTGTGGATTTTAAAATTCATCTAGTAGTTCTCTCTTTTTAATTAAAATTTAGAAATTTATAATTACAAGAATGTAAGACAGTGGCATTATTTTATTTTGAAAAGTTTTATTCTTTTTTTTTTTTTCTTTTTGGTGGGTTTCCTTGGGTTTTATCACATATGACAGTAACACTTTGGCACAACTGTTTTTATCTGATCAGCTCTAAGAAAAACTTGAGTGAGCCAATTAATATGTAATTTATGTATTTGTGTAACTTTTTAAAACAATTTAACAAGAACAGAGAATTTATGTGAAAATTATCGTTTTAGGCTACAATAAAAGCTTCTTTTTTATTTGTATTACTATATCTGTCGTTATTTGTAATAGCTTAATTAAGTAAAAAGTAAAAATTTTTAATTCATTTTAGAATCTATTTAATACAGCTACTTATTTTAATCATTTTCATTCATAAGTTTCAGTATTTAAGCAAGATAATCTATCTATGTCCTTATTGTAATTATAGTTCTGAATGTAACCAGATATTATTTTATTTTTCATAGAATTAAAACAATAAGTAGCTATTACATTGGCTTTAATCTAGGATTTGACTTCTTTCTCTTGTGGTTATAGAGCATATCGACCAATTGTAATAAAGCAATCCTGTTGGTTGATTGGTTTCTTTGCAACAAATTCTTTCTTTAGTATTTCTACATCACGTAACCTTGTAACTCATGCAATACCTCTACAACTGGGAAGAATTAGGGAGTAGAGGAAAACCATCTCCTGGCTTGGATTGAAGTATGTCTGCTAACATCTTTCCACAACTTTTCAGTTCTCCTGTGACCTATGAAAGATTCATTTCTGAGACTGGTATCTTAAGTGTGATTATATTTAATTTTTGGACAAACATTTGAGAAACTGTTAGAAGCTTTGCTACTACAGTTCCTGAAAGGAAAACTGATTCCTCTGAGGCATGAAGTTTTATTATAGAATCTGTCTTTCACTCATCTAATTCATACTTTGCTTTTATACCATATGGACTTTTTTTCTTGTTTTTTTTTTTTTTTTTTTTTTCTGTATCCACAATAAGGGGGGCAATGTCTCCTAGTGAGTATAACTCAAGGCTCCTGCTGGGAGATGTTCCCTGGCTTTTTAAATAGTATGCTGCCAAAAAGGTTGATGGGAATATTATGAGCCTGGAATTTTTGTAAAGTGGAAGAAAATTGCCTTTGTCAGTGCTACAGTTAGACAGATGAATAGATGGATATAGTTGCATTTAATATTTAACACGTTAAATTTACATTTCATGAAATGGGTAGATATGAGTATAGTAAAATAAAACCAATCTTACCATGAGCTTTAAATATTCCTTCATCAAAAATGTGTTCTGAATTAAAATGATTCCTTTAATTGTGAAAAGGTAACTGCAAAAGAAATTTAGAGTTAGAATGTTATGTTTTTATTGTGGCTTATAATTTAGGTACTATTTGCTAAGTCTGGTATGAAAAATAAGAAATGCAATCCTCTGCTTTCTTTGGTCTCCTTCATTATACATTACAATTTATTTTTCAATTTTAACATAATTAATGCTAATAGGATTTACTTAAGAAACATAATTTCAAAGAGTTATTTTAGACATAATTGAATGAAATACTCATCATTGATATATTTACTATTTTTTTCTGCTTTTTGGGGGGTTATTTGGTTATGAGGCTATAATTCAAATCATTTATCTAATGTCTATCAGCTACTAACCCCTTAAATTCTTAATATGCTTGCAAATGCTAATTCCTTGAGTTGGACTTTATTGTATCCCCTTTTAGTTGAGATAGACGGATACATGCTATAGATTCTTTGCTCTCTTTTCTTCATGATTGTTGGTTTTATGTTTCCTCTGGCTTCAGTCTCTAATTTTGTTTCCTAGATCTAGTCTTCTATTTTATACAATTTCATAAGCCTAGACTTCTGACATAAACCACCGTGATACAAAATGTATATTTTAGCTCTTTTAGTGAGCATCCTTGTTCTCATCTGGATATCTATATAGACAGAAAATATTCCTGGAGGTACATCCAGTAGACAAGAATTTTTAGTCATTTCCAGGGAAGACAACATAAAATAGGAGACCAAGCATGACTCTAATTTGTCATAATCTATCTAGAAGTTCTTAATCAGTATGAAAAACAGTGTTTCTCTTGGAAATAAAGCCTATGCAATTGTTCAAAAAATAATTGTGAATTGTTCCTGATTTTGTAAAAAATATTCACAGGTTGTTATCAGTGACTTATTTAAAGTTAGAGAGTGACGAGTTAGAGTCCTGAGTATAACACTGGCCTAAATCAGAGTCCCTATTTTTTTGTGTAACAAATGTTGCAGGGATAAATCCTAAAGTAACCCAAGAATTAGGACATAAGAAATTATAGCATATTTAATATACAAGCTTGCACTATATCTTACTATAAATGATAATATATCAAGTGATAAATTATTTATTATTAATTGATAACTATATCTAACTATATTATATAGTAATGTAATGTATTAATATAATATAGTTTATCACCACCAGTAGCAGTAAGTATAATCTCTCATTGAATATTTCTAATCTGTGTATTTGGCATTACCTATCCTTGAATATTCTCAGTCTATGTATTGGATTTATCTTGAAAGGAATATTTGAGAACAGTACTAACCTCTCAAGAATGAGTTTTGGATGATCACTGCTCTGCAGATGAGATTAAGCTACTTTACAGGCATTGACATTAGAGATCAAGACAACACTTGAAGCTTGTTTGAATGTCAAGAGGAAAGTGTGGGACTCTTATAATATTAGTTACACTAGAGCTTAATAAGTCTATGCTCTTGTTTATTGGCCATATAAACTTGAGTAACCCACTAAGTTTCTGAAATCCCAACTTGTATTCCTGCCTTACATGGATGGAGAATCTGCCTTAGCAGAGATAAAAATGTTACTAAAGTACATAATAATACAATATAACAATGACTTCAACAGCATATATTTTCTTTCAGCATCATATGATCCTAGAGGTAATTCAACATATTTGTTGTGGTATACATAGATTATATGAAAATTCTATAATGTTTTATGCAAAAGACTTAAGAAATTACATTTCTAAACAAATATGATTCCCAAATCACCCCCTACCAAGGATTCTGAGGTGAGACTAAATATTTCATTGTAGTCTTGTTTTTCTTATTTTATATGATAGTGCATTATTGGCTTCACTTTAATTTCTATTTATCTATTTTGTGTTACAAAATCAGATTACTGAAACTTATATAAATAGAATTTGATTAAATTTCATAGTTTTAGCATAAAGTGTTCAATTTTAGAAAAGCATTTCTGTAAAAAAACAAAATTTATATTATTTATAAAAAGAATGGAAAGTAGAGGAACTATTAGAATGTATTTTTATTGTTGATGAAAAGAAAGAGTATCTGAAACCGATTTGAAATAGCAGTTTTCTATGGTATATATTTTCCTGGGCAGGCTTTCGGTCCCTCAGGGTAACTCATGATTGTAAAGACATCATGGAATAGGGAGAAAATTAGAAAGGCCATTTAAAATGGAGCAACATTCCAGGTCAATTTCAGGATGTGTAATGATGTGAGAAATGAAGAAAAGTAGAGAAATCCAGTTCTGAACCCCAACACTGTATCAAATGAAACTGAGTTAAAAGTCAGTCAGATTTCTCCTTGAAGTTGTGATTTATTAACACTACAGCAATTAACTGTTTCATGTTTTTTGCTGTTAATGATTTTCTTCTCTTTACTAAATTGCATTGTTCTTGCTACTGTGTATTTTTTTATTGTATCATACTCATTATCATCCATTTAAAAAACTTACCTACTTCCACTTCCAAACACAAAATAAATTGTGTTCACTTAGTTGAAATCAACAAAAACAAAGTCTACTAAGAAACTTCAGAAAGCCCACTGTAATGGACTTTATGAAATGGATATGAGTAAATCTCATGAGAGTTGTATTGAGTAAAGTAGCTGAATGTCATGAAAGCTAGAGACCGGAGAACAACAACCACTTTCATAAGGAGAATGATTCATAGAGATAAAGTTTGGGGCATTGTCTGTCTTGGACAAAATTCATCAGGAAAGGAAAAATCAGAGTGGTGTCCTGGGGTCTGATGATAATGTTGAGAAATGATTAATCACTCCACATGATAATCATTTTTTATTTGGCAAGAAAACAAACAAGAAGGGTACAGAAATAAACCTTTCATACAAGAGTCAATATTTAGAAAATTTTCTGTACCTCTAACTCATGAACTGAAATTGAAGTTAACAACAAACAGATATTAACTTTTGACAGGAAGTAGAGAAATTCTGCTTTGACTTTAAAAATGAAATATTTAAAGAACACATATCTTTAATTTTACATATTTTACTACTTATTATGTAAAATTTACTGCAATATTAAAATGGCATGAAGCACCATATTATGATATTCATGCTTTCAACAGAATAGCCTACTCCCTAAAATCTAAATGAATATAGATATGCTTCATTCTTGTTGAGTAATTTATTGATTATAGTATTTCAATCACAGAACTGTTTCTTTTTATTGGCCTACGTGAATTTATTTTATTTATATTTATTTCCTGTGCTGAAATCTGAGTTCAAGCATATACTATACAATGACCTGCCTAATCTACTTTGGTAGTTTAGTGATATTATGAACTGAAATTTTTAGCTGTGATTAAACATATAGGTATGTAAACTTCAAATACCTAACAGATTTGTTAACATAAAAAGGAAAGATAGGAAGTATGCATCTTTATTTTTTTTGTTTTTTTTTAATTAGATATTTTCTTTATTTACATTTCAAATTATATCTCATTTCCTGGTTTCCCCTCTGAAAAACAAAAACAAAAACAAAAAAACCCGTTACCTCCTCCTCTCCCTGCTCACCAACCCACCCTCTCCTTCATCCTGGCCCTGGCATTCCCCTACACTGGGGCATAGAACCTTTACAGGACCAAGGGCCTCTCCTCTCTTGACTACCAAGTAAGCCTCCTCTGCTATACATATGCCGCTGGAGCCATTAGTCCCACCATGTGTGCTTTTTGGTTGGTGGTTTAGTCGCTGGGAACTCTGAGGGTACTAGTTAGTTCATATTGTTGTTGTTCATAAGGGGCTGCAAACCCTTTAGCTCCTTGGGTCCTTTGTCTAGCTCCTTCATTGGGGACCCTGTGTTCAGTACAATAGATGGCTGTGAACCTCTACATCTGTATTAGTCAGGCACTGTCAGAGCCTCTCAGGAGACAGTTATATCAGGCTCCTGTCAGTCTGCACTTGTTGGCATCCACAATAAAAATTTATTTTATTTTTAAATTTATTTTATTTAAAATTTTATTTTATTTTTGAGAGAATTTTGTTTCTTAAGTCTAAATACATGACTCAATTATATATCTGTATAATTTTTATATAAAACATATTCTGTCTCAGATATTTTACAAGATAAAATAGTTATTAATAAAGTTGCAGGGTAGCAGGGACAGGATCCTCTCACCTTCCGAGTGACAGAGCTGGATCATCAACCATCTCTGCCCCCTCCCTGCTAGTGGAGGGCCTGCCTCCAGGGCATACTTCAGCCCAGAGACTCAGGCAGGACCAACAGGGAGGCACAGGCCTCAAAAGTCAAAGGGGAGTTGCAAGGTGGCAGAGAAAGGACAAGCTCTAGTCAGAGACACCAAGCATCTATCACTAGAAATCAAGAGATGGCGAAAGGCAAACATAAGAATCCTACCAACAGAAACCAAGACTACTTGACTTCATCAGAACCTAGTATTCTCACTGCAGCAAGTCCTGGATATCCCAAAACACCAGAAAAGCAAGATTTGGATCTAAAATCATATCTCACAATGCTGATAGAGGAACTAAAGAAGGACATGAATAACTCCCTTAAAGAAATACAGGAGAACACAGGTAAAGAGGTATAAGCTCTTAAAGAGGAAACAAAAAAATCCCATGAAGAATTACAGGAGATCACAAGTAAACAAGTAGAAGCACTTAAAGAGCAAACTCAAAAATTCCTTAAGGAATTGCAGGAAAACACAAACAAACACCTGAAGGAATTGAGTAAAACCATCCAGGACCTAAAAATGGAAGTAGAAACAATAAAGAAATCACAAAAAGAGACAACCCTGGAGTTAGAAATCTTAGGAAAAAAGTCAGGAAACATAAATGCAAGCATCACCAACAGAATACAAGAAATAGAAGAGAGAATCTCAGGGGCAGAAGATAACAAAGAAAACATTGACAGAACAGTCAAAGAAAACTCAAAATGCAAAAAGACCCTAACCCAAAACATCCAGGAAATCCAGGACATAATGAGAAGACCAAACCTAAGAATAATAGGTATAGAAGAGAGTGAAGACCTCCAACATAAAGGGCCAGTAAATATCTTCAACAAAATTATAGAAGAAAACTTCCCTAACCTAAAGAAAGAGATGCCCATGAACATACAAAAAGCCTATAGAACTCCAAATAGACTGGATCAGAAAAGAAATTCCTCTTGCCAAATAATAGTCAAAACACCAAATGCACAAAACAAAGAAAGAACACTAAAAGAAGTAAGGGGAAAAGGTCAAGTAACATAAAAAGGCAGGCCTATGAGAATTACACTAGACTTCTCTCCAGAGACTATGAAAGCTAGAAGATCCTGGAAAGATGTGATGCAGACCCTAAGAGAACACAAATGCCAGCCTAGACTACTATACCAAGCAAAACTCACAGTCACCATAGATGGAGAAACCAAAGTATTCCATGACAAAACCAAATTCACACAATATGTTTCCACAAATCCAGCCCTTCAAAGTGTAATAAATGGAAAACTCCAACACAAGGAGGGGAACTACACCCCTGAAAAAGCAAAAATGTAATCTTCCAACAAAATTAAAGAAGATAGACACATGAACAGAATGCCAGCTCTAAGTACAAAACTAATAGGAAGCAACAATTACTTTTCCTTAATATCTATTAACATCAATGGACTCAATTCACCAATAAAAAGACATAGACTATCAGAGTGGGTACATAAACAGGACCCAACATTTTGCTGCATACAGGAAACTCACCTCAATGACAAAGACAGACACTCCCTCAGAATAAAAGGCTGGAAAACAATTCTCCAAGCCAATGGTCCTAAGGAAAAAACTGGAGTAGCCATTCTAATATTGAATAAAATCTACTTTCACACTAAAGTGATCAAAAAAGATAAGGAGGGACACTATATATTCATCAAAGGTATGATCTACCATGATGAACTCTCAACTCTGAACCTCTATGCTCCAAATGCAAGGGCATCTACATTCATAAAAGAAACTTTACTTAAGCTCAAAGCACACATTACACCACATACAAGAGTAGTGGGAGATTTCAACACCCCACTCTCTAAAATGGACAGATCATGGAAACAGAAACTAAACAAGGACACAGTGAGACTAACAGAACTTATGAAACAGATGGATTTAACAGATATCTATAGAACTTTTTATCCTAAAACTAAAGGATATATCGTCTTCTCAGCACCTCATGATACCTTCTCCAAAATTGACGATATAATTGGTCACAAATCAGGTCTCCAAAGATACAAGAAGATTGAAATAATTTCTTGTATCCTATCATATCACCATGGACTAAGGCTGCTCCTCAATAACAACATAAACAATAGAATGTCCACATACACATGGAAGCTTAACAACACTCTACTCGATGATGACTTGGTCAAGGAAGAAAGAAAGAAAGAAATTAAAGGCTTTCTAGATTTTAATGAAAATGAAGCCACAACATACCCAAACCTATGGGACACAATGAAAGCAGTCCTAAGAGGAAAACTCAAAGCTTTAAGTGCCTCCAAAAAGAAACTGGAGAGAGCATACACCAGCAATTTGACAGCACAACTGAAAGCGCTAGAACAAAAAGAAGCAAATTCACCCAAGAGGAGTCAAAGGCAGGAAATAATCAAACTCAGGGCTGATATCAACCAAATAGAAACAACAAAAAAAAAAAAGAACTATACAAAGAATCAACCAAACCAGGAACTGGTTCTTTGAGAAAGTCAACAAAATAGATAAACCTTTAGCCAGACTAAGTAGAGGGTACAGAGACAGTTTACTAATTAACAAATTCAGAAATGAAAAAGGAGAGATAACAACAGACACCGAGGAAATCCAAAATATCATGAGATCCTACTACAAAAGCCTATACTCAACAAAACTGGAAAACCTGGATGAAATGGACAATTTTCTAGACAGATACCAGATATCAAAGTTAAATCAAGATCAGATCAACCATCTAAACAGTCCCATATCTGCTCATGAAATAGAAATAGTCATTAATAGTCTCCTAACCAAAAAAAGCCCAGAACCAGATGGTTTTAGTGTAGAGTTTTATCAAACTGTCAAAGAAGACCTAATACCAATACTCCTCAAATTATTCAAAAAAATAGAAACTGAAGGTACTCTACCCAACTCGTTCTGTGAAGCCACAATTACTCTTATACGCAAACCACACAAAGATCTAACAAAGAAAGAAAATTTCAGACCATTTTCCCTTATGAATATTGACGCAAAAATACTCAACAAAATTTTTGCAAACTGATTCAAAGAACACATCAAAACGATCATCCACCATGATCAAGTAGGCTTCATCCCAGGGATGCAAGGATGGTTCAATATATGGAAATCCATCAATGTAATTCACTACGTAAACAAACTCAAAGAAAAAAAAAACATATGATCATCTCACTAGATGCAGAGAAAGCATTTGACAAAATCCAACATCCCTTCATGATAAAAGTCTTGGGAAGATCAGGAATTCAAGGCCCATACTTGAACATAGTAAAAGCAATATACAGGAAACCAGTAGCCAACATCAAACTAAATGGAGAGAAACTTGAAGCAATCCGACTAAAATCAGGGACTAGACAAGGCTGCCCACTCTCTCCCTACCAAGTCAATATTGTACTTGAAGTTCTACCCAGAGCAATTAGGCAGCAAAAGGAAATCAAAGGGATACGAATTGGAAAGGAAGAAGTCGGAGTCAGAAGTCCAGTAGTCCATAGAGCAGAGCTCGTGGGGATGTAGGTGTGAATGACAGCTCCAACATATAATAAGGACACATGATCCACCATGTTCATAGCAGCCTAATTTATAATAGCCAGAAACTGGAAACAGCCCAGATGTCCCTCAACAGAGGAATGGATACAGAAACTGTGGTATATCTACACAATGGAGTACTACTCAGCTATTAAAAACAATGAATTTATGAAATTCTTAGGGAAATGGATGGATCTGGAGAGTATCATCCTGAGTGAGGTAATGCAATCACAAAAGAACACACATGGTATGCATTCTCTGATAAGTGCTTATTAGCCTAGAAGTTTGGAATACAGGAAGAACAACCCACAAACTACAAGAAACTTAAGAGGAAGTAAGACCAAAACGTGGACATTTCATTCTTTCTTAAAAGGGGGAACAAAATACCCACAGAAGGAGTTGCAGAGATTAACTATGGAGCAGAGACTGAAGGAAGGACAAGCCGGCCTAAATATAGCTATCTCCTGAGAGGCTCTGACAATTCCTGACTAATACAGATGTAGAGGCTCACAGCCATCCATTGAACTGAGTACACGGTCCCCAATGAAGGAGTTAGAGAAAGGATTTATGGGCTGAAGGGTTTGCAGCCCCTTAGGACGAACAACAATATGAACTAACTAGTACCCTCAGAGCTCCCAGGGACTCAACTGCCAACCAAGGACTATACAGGGTGGGACTGAATGTTTTGGCAGCATGTCTATAGTAGAGGATTACAAAGCTGATCATCAATAGGAGGAGAGGTCCTTGGCCCTGTGAAGGTTCTGTGCCCCAGTGTAGGGGAGTGCCAGGGCCAATAAGTGGGAGAGGGTGGGGTGGCAGGCATGGGGACGGGGTGGCAATAGGGGTTTGTTCTTGTTTTTGTTTGTTTGTTTGTTTGTTTGTTTTTTGGAGGGGAACCTGGGAAAGGAGAAATTTACATGTAAATAAAGAAAATATCTAACAAAAAAAAGTTGTTAATAAAAAAAGACAAGATAAATTAAGATTATAAGACATTCTAAGTTTTACCTTTTTTAAACATGGCTGAAGTGCCTGCCATATATTATTTACCCCATCAGAAAATATCCAATTCCTGATCAGAGTTTGGTATATTATTCACTCCAGTGACAGTAGCCAAGGGCCCTTATTTTCTAGTTCTCTGAGTCCCAGTTCCCAAATAATGTACCTCCATGAATATGAAAGTGTTAGAGCCCTAAGCTTAAAGACCCTAATATTGGTCCTTTGAAGGCTCGATGCCCCAGTATAGGGCATGCTGGAATGTGTGTGTGTGGGGGGGAACACCCTCAGAGAAGCAGAGGGAGGAGTCATGGCTCCAGCTACATATGTTGCAGAGGATTACCTTATCTGACATCAATGGGAGGTGAACCCCTTGGTCCTGTGGAGGCTCAATGACCTAGCATAGGGGAGTGCTAGGGAGCTGAGATGGGAAGGTGTGGGTGGGTGGGAGAGAAACTTCATAAAATGAAGAGGGACAGGGTAGAGTGTTGGAAGCCGCAGTGAGCGGTGATAGCCAGCAGATGGTGCTGACATCTGCTGCTCTCCCAAGTTTACAGATAAACTGCGCATGTGCCTAGGGACAGAGAATAGCCATCCCGGGCGTATTATGCTCCTGAGCAAACAGCCAATCAGAGATGAGCATGCCGCTCCAGGGCATATATAAAGAGTGCTTTTTCGGGGGTCACCCGCTGGAAGATGTAATAAAGAATTGCTGCAGAAGGATCCTGTGTCTGTCCGTGTTTTCCTGCCGGCCGGAAACCTGCGCGGGCGACAGTAGAGGATAGGGATTTAACAAGGGATTTACCACTTGAAATGCAAATAAATAAACCAATTTTAAAAAGGAAAAAAATAGCTGGGCAGTGGTGGCACATGCCTTTAATCCCAGCACTTGGGAGGCAGAAGCAGGCAGATTTCTGAGTTCAAGGCCAGCCTGTTGTACAGAGTGAGTTCCAGGACAGCCAGGACTACACAGAGAAATCTTGTCTTGAAAAACCAAAATAAATAAATAAATAAATAAATAGGAAAAAAATAAAAACAAAATCATGAAAATACTACTCCAAAGAGTTTTATAAGCAAGCTCCTAGTATATAGGACACACACAAATGTAAGAAAACATGAAGGATCATTTTCTCCAGTGCTTACTAAAATCCTTTCTTGCATACTTTTTGATAAGTATTCCTTATAGTATTCTACTGAATGTCTGGTAATGAGAAATTCACATGGTATAGTAAGCATCAGAAGGCACAAACTGCAGTTCAGCTTCAGGAAGCATGGGCAGCAATACAACAAGTAATGGATCTCAGAGAGTTTACTATGTTGATTATGGAACACTTGACTTCATCACAGAAAATAAATTTTAAATAAACAAATATGAAACAAAATTGGAGTTTTAAGAGCTTTTTAAAATATTTAAGCACAGAGCTTAAGAGAAAGGGCCTTCAGGTAAAAAGGAAGGTGTTCTAGTACAGGCTTTTTAAGAGAGTGGTATAATTAGTGGTCTTCAAGATAGCCATGTATACAATTTTGGTAGCTTCTGAAGTTGCATTTCAAAGAGTTGATAAGGAAATTTCTCTCAGTAAAGAAGATCATGGAGCAATTCTTGATGTGAATTTGATAGTATCATAGCTGGTAAGATAAAGCCCTTGGGTCATAAGAGTTGGGTCACAGAAGTTAAATCATTTTTTACTGTAAAACAAAGCATGTAGTCTTATATGTAAGAGACTCTAAAAATAACTGTGAATAGAACAAGACTACACTCAAGGCTGAGAGCACATGTATTTCCATTTTAACACTCTGTTTTTTTTGTTTTATTTTGTTGTTTTGTTTTGCTCTGCTTTGAGATAGGATGTCTCTGTGTAACAACCCTGGCTGTCCTATAACTTGCTTTGTGATCCAGGCTGGTCTAGAATTCACAGAGGTCCACTGACCTGCCTTCTGAATGCTGGGATTAAATGCATATGCCACCACATTCAAATATTTGAAAATATCCCTACATAAATGAACTATTGTCTATTTCAAAGAAAATTTTGTTCATTGAGACTGTACTACTCATTCTCACCAAATAGGAGGTCTCAAGAAACTATAAAATGAAAGGTTTCTTTGTCTTCTCATGCTCATACAGTTCCCCCTTCCTTCTATCCACCCTCCAATTTCCCTTGACTTATTGGGTATGTCTTCCCTCAAATCATATTTAGCATTGTTTGATGTTTTAGAGGCTGATTGAGATGCAAATAGCCATTTCTATAAACACCATACTCTTCAAACAAAGGGATGCATATAGATTTGCTAAAAATGTCAGTATGGTAAGTATCCACACTTTGGTCTTCGTTCTTCTTGAGTTTCTTGTGGTTGTGGTTTGTAATCATCTGGGCTAATACCCGCTTATCAGAGAATGCTTACCATGTGTGTTCTTTTGTGACTGGGTTATCTCACTCAGGATGATATTCTCCAGATTCATCTATTTCCCCAAGAATTTCATAAATTCATTTTTTTTAATAGCTGAGTAGCCATCTTTCTCCACAGCCTCTCCAGCATCTACTGTCCTCTGAGTTTGTTATCCTAGGCATTCTGAATAGTGTGAGATGGAATCTCAGGATTGTTTGATATGCATTACCCTGATGACTAAGGATGTTGAACATTGATTTAGGTGCTTCTCAGCCATTCAGTATTTGTCAGTTGAGAATTCTTTGTTTAGCTCTGTACCCCATTTTTAATAGGGTTATTTGGTTCTCTGGAGTCTAACTCTTTGAATTCTTTGTATGTAGGCCCTCGATTTGATATAGGAATGGTAAAGATTTTTTTTCCCAATTTGTTGCTTGCATCAATAGTCTCCCAACTAAAAAAAGTCCAGGACCAGATGGGTTTAGTGCAGATTTTTATCAAACCTTCAAAGAAGACCTAATACCAATACTCCTCAAACTATTACACAAAATATTATCAGAAGGTACTCTACTCAATTTGTTCTATGAAGCCACAATTACTTTTATACCTAAACCACACAAAGACCTAACAAAGAAAGAAAACTTCAGACCAATATCCCTTATGAATATCGATGCAAAAATACTCAAAAAATTATTACAAACCGAATATAAGAACATATATCTGTCTCATCTCTTAGAAGGTCTGAAATTTTCTGATATTATAAGATGTAGTTTTCAATTTTATGTAGCAAAGATTTCCATTTCTAAGTACCTGCATTTATGTTGGCTCAAAATCAGTTTGATATACTTTCCAGTTTAATTAAGAATACAAAGGTTGACGGTGTCTTTTGCCATACAGAAGCTTTGCAATTTTATGAGGTCCCATTTGTCAATTCTTGATCTTAGAGCATAAGCTATTGGTGTTCTGTTCAGGAAATTTTCCCTTGAGCCCATGTGCTCGAGGCTCTTCCCCTCTTTCTTTCTTTCTTTCTTTCTTTCTTTCTTTTTTTGTTTTATCCCAAGGAATTGCGTCTCCCTTTTTTATTTTTTATTTTTTTATTAGATATTTTCTTTGTTTACAATGTCTTTTTTCCCAGATTCCCCTCCAAAAGTAAAAATAAAAATAAATTAAAATAAGAAAAAAAATAAAATAAAAACAAAAACAATAACAAAACAATCCCCTCTTCCCTCCCCCTTCCTCCTGCTCACCTCCCCACACTCTCCCACTTCCTGGCCCTGGCATTCCCCTACACTGGGGCATAGAACCTTCACAGGGCCAAGGGCCTTTCCTCCCATTGATTACTCACTTGGCCATCCTCTGCTATACACATAATGCTGGAGCCATGAGTCTCCCCATGTATACTCTTTGGTTGGAGTTTTATTCCCTGGGAGCTCTGAGGGTACTAGTTAGTTCATATTGTTGTTTGTCCTATGGGGCTAAAAACCCTTCAGCTCCTTGGGTCCTTTCTCTAACTCCTTCTTTGGGGACCCTGTACTCAGTCCAATGGATGGCTATGAGACTCTACTTCTGTATTAGTTGGGTACTATGAGAGCCTCTCAGGAGACGCTATATCAGGCTCCTGTCAGCCAGCACTTGCTGATATCCACAATAGTGTCTGGATTTGATGACTGAATATGAGAAGGATTCCCAGGTGGAGCAGTCTCTGGATTGTCCTTACTTCAGTCTCTACTCCATAGTTAGTCTCTACAACTCCTTCCATGGGTATTTTGTTCCCCCTTTTAAGAACGAACGAAGTATGCACACTTTGGTCTTTCTTCTTCTTGAGTTTCTTGTGGTTTGTAGATTATACTTTGTGTATTCTGATCTTCTAGGCTAATATCCACTTATCAGAGAATGCATATCAGATGTGTTCTTTTGTGATTGGGTGGCCTCACTCAGGAAGATATTCTCCAGGTCCATCCATTTCCCCAAGAATTTCATAAATTCATTGTTTTTAATAGCTGAGTAGTATTCCTTTGTGTAGATGTACCACATTTTCTGTATCCATTCCTCTATTGAGGGACATCTGAGTTGTTTAGGTTTCTGGCTATTATAAATAAGGCTGCTATGAACATAGTGGAGTATGTGTCCTTATTACATGTTAGAGCATCTTCTGGGTATATGTCCAGGAGTGGTATAGCAGGGACCTCTGGTAATACTATGTCCAATTTCTAGAGGAACTGCCAAACTGATTTCCAGAGTGGTTGCACCAGCTTGCAATCCCACCTGCAATGAAGGAGTGTTCCTCTTTCTCCACAACCTTGCCAGAATCTGTTATCACCTGAGTTTTTTATCCTAGCCATTCTGACTGGTATAAGGTGGAAGCTCAGGATTGTTGTGATTGCATTTCCCTGATGACTAAGGATGTTGAACATTTCTTTAGGTGCTTCTCAGCCATTGGTATTTGTCAGTTGTGAATTCTTTATTTAGCTCTGTAACTCATTTTTTAATTGGGTTATTTGGTTCTCTGGAGCCTAACTTCTTGAGTTCTTTGTATATATTGAGTATTAGCCCTCTATCAGATATAGGATTGGTAAAGATCTTTTCCCAATTTGTTGGTTGCCATTTTGTCCTATTGACAGTGTCTTTTGCCTTACAGAAGTTTTGAAATTTTATGAGTTCCCATTTGTCAATTCTTGATCTTAGAACATAGCTATTGGTGTTTTGTTCAGGAAATTTTCCCCTGTGCCTATGTGCTCGAGGCTCTTCCCCACTTTCTTTTCTATTAGTTTGAGTGTATCTGGTTTATGTGGAGGTCCTTGATCCACTTGGACTTGAGATTTGTACAAGGAAGCTCTAGAACAAAAAGAAGCAAATTCACCCAAGAGGATTGGAAGGCAGGAAACAATCAAACTTAGGATTGAAATCAACCAAATAGAAACAAAAAGAACTATACAAAGAATCAACCAAACCAGGAGTTGATTCTTTGAGAAAATCAACAAAATAGATAAACCCTTAGCCAGACTAACTAGAGGGCACAGAGACAATATCCTAATTAACAAGATCAGAAATGAAAAGGGAGACATAACAACAGACAGTAAGGAAATCCAAAAAGTCATGAGAGTCTACTACAAAAGCCTATACTCAACAAAACTGGAAAACCTGGATGAAATGGAAAATTTCTAGACAGATTGTAGGTACCAAAGTTAAATGAATATAAGATCAATGATCTAAACAGTTCCATATCTGCTCATGAAATAGAAAGTCATTAATAGTCTCCCAATCAAAAAAAGCCCTGGACCAGATGGGTTTAGTGCAGAGTTTTATCAGACCTTCAAATAGACCTAATACCAATACTCCTCAAACTATTCTACAAAATAGAATCAGAAGGTACTCTACCCAATTTGTTCTACGAATCCACAATTACTCTTATACCTAAACCACATTAAGACCTAACAAGGAAAGGAAACTTAAGATCAATTTCCCTTATGAATATCAATGTGAAAATACTCAATAAAATTCTTGCAAACCGAATCCAAGAACACATCAAAATGATTATCTATCATGATTAAATTGGCTTCATCCCAGGGATGCAGGGATGGTTCAATATTCAGAAATCCATCAACATAATTCACTATATAAACAAACTCAAAGAAAAAAAAACATGATCATGCCACTTTCTTTTCTGTTAGTTTCAGTGTATCTGGTTTTATGTGGGGGTGCTTGATCCACTTGGATTAGAGCTTTGTACCAGGAGATAGGAATGGATCCATTTGCATTCCTGTACATGATAACTGCCAGTTGAGTCAGCACCATTTCTTGAAAATGCTGTCTTTTTTCCACTGGAAGGTTTCAGCTTCTTTGTTAAAGATCAAGTGGCCATCGGTGTTTGGGTTCATTTCTGGGTCTTCAATTCTATTCCATTGATCTACCTGCCTGTCACTGTACCAATACCATGCAGTTTTTATCATAATTGCTCTGTAGTACACCTTAAGGTCTGGGATGGTGATTCCACCAGAGGTTCCTTTATTGTTGAGAATAGTTTTGGCTATCCTGGGTTTTTTGTTATTCCAGATGAATTTGCAAATTGCTCTTTCTAAATCTGTGAAGAATTGAGTTGGAATTTTGATGGTGATTGCATTAAATCTGTAGATTGCTCTTGGCAAGATAGCCATTTTTATTATATTAATCCTGCCAATCCAGGAGCATGAAAGATCTTTCCATCTTCTGAGAACTTCTTCAATTTCCTTCTTCTGAGACTTGAAGATTTTGTCAAACAGATCTTTTACTTGCTTAGTTAGAGTTACACCAAGGTATTTTATATTATTTGTGAATATTGTGAAGAGTATTGTTTCCCTAATTTCTTTCTCAGCCTGTTTATCCTTTGTGTAGGGGAAAGCCACTGAATTTCTTTAGTTAATTTTATATCCAGGTACTTTGCTGAAGTTGTTTATCAGGTTCAGGAGCTCTCTGGTGGAATTTTGGGATCACTTAAGTATACTATCATATCATCAGCAAATAGTGATAATTTGACTTTTTCCTTTCCAATTTGTATCCCTTTGATCTCCTCTTGTTTTCTAATTGTTCTGGCTAG
Organism: Montemys delectorum; assembly: GCA_019843815.1. NCBI lineage: Eukaryota > Metazoa > Chordata > Mammalia > Rodentia > Muridae > Montemys > Montemys delectorum. Next base: position 38,989 of record JADRCD010179938.1, read on the forward strand.
GACTTAAAGTACAATACTGAATAGGTAGGGAGAGAGTGGGCAGCCTTGTCTAGTCCCTGATTTTAGTGGGATTGCTTCAAGTTTCTCTCCATTTAGTTTGATGTTGGCTACTGGTTTCCTGTATATTGCTTTTACTGTGTTCAAGTATGGGCCTTGAATTCCTGATCTTTCCAAGACTTTTATCATGAAGGGATGTTGGATTTTGTCAAATGCTTTCTCAGCATCTAGTGAAATGATCACATGATTTTTTTTCTTTGAGTTTTTTATATAGTGAATTATGTTGATGGATTTCTGAATATTGAAGCATCCCTGGGATGAAGTCTACTTGATCATGATAGATGATCATTTTTTGTTGTAGTTCATTTGTTTTTTTTTTATTAGACATTTTCTTTATTTACATTTCAAATGATATCCCCTTTCCCAGTTTCCCCTCAAAAAAAAAAAAAAAACAAAAAACAAAAAAACAAAAAAACAAAAAAAACACTCCCTCCTCCCTCCCCCTGCTTACCAACCAGCCCTCTCCCACTTCCTGGCCCAGGCGTTCCCCTACACTTGGGCCTTCACAGGACCAAGGGCCGCTCCTCCCATTGATGACTGACTAGGCCATCCTCTGCTCCATATGCCGCTGGAGCTATGAGTCCCACCATGTGTACTCATTGCAACTGAGTAATAGGGATTTGGTTGGACCACGAACCAAAGAGTACACATGGATGGACCCATGGTGCCTGCTGCATATGTGACAGAGGATAGTCTTGTTGGACATCAGTGGGAGGAATGGCCCTTGAGCCTGAGGATGTTCAATGCCCTAGTGTAGGGGAATGCCTGGTCTGGAAGGTGGGAACATGAGGACTCGGGGAATAGCGCACTCATGGAGGCATGGGGAGGCAGGATAGGATAGAGGGTTTCTGGAGGGGATACCTGGAAAGGGGATAACATTTGAAATACAAATGTTCAATAAAAGAAAAAAAAAGAAAAAAAAAAAAAAAAAAAGAGATGAGCCAGGAACAGAACCTAAAGACTACAATTCCAACAATCCTTTCTCTTTATTTCCCTCCTGGCCTTCATTTCCCATATCATTAGACTGCCAAAAGAAATATCTCACTAAGTTGTAAATCAAATAAAAAGTATCTAATTACTCTGATTTGTGTGTTTGTGTGTTTTGCAAATGCATGGAGTGAGAGCTTTAGAAAAAAGGAAAGACAGAATAGCTGGAATTCATCCAATAATGCATACCATATCTGCTCTTCCCTTCTGCATCCTACCTGGTATAAACTTGAATTTAAACCATTTTCCTGCTAGTAACAGTATTTATCTCTGTAAATCTTCACTGTTTTGTTTTTTGTTATTTGTTATTTTATTTTATTTTTGTTTTTGTTTTTGTTTTGTTTGGTTTTGAGAGCTTTATTTTGTTTTTCGTTATTATTTTGTGGTTGTTGTTGTTGTTGTTGTTGTCTTTCTTTTTGTTCTTTTCCACTATTGCTACTTTGTCTAGCTTTCTGCTTGCCAAGTTAAGGTTAGGATTAAGGTTGTTTTAAAATGACAATATAGACTAAAATAATATAGATTAAGTTTGAGATTGGCTTTAAATGTCTATCATGGCTTTTAAAACCCACTGCTCTCTTCTGTGTTTGTACACAGGAATCTGATTATTGCTTAATTTCAATGGGAAAGCAGGTGGGATAAAAAACTAAATCTTGCTGTTTGCTTTAATTTCATACATTTTTATCAAAGACAAACTAATTTTGGACTTCTCTAATTGTATTCTCCCCTTCTTCCCTTCAACCTTCTAGTTCCTCCATCTCTTACTCCCTTTCTTTCCAGTTATGATGATCAAACCCAGGGACTTATACATAGGCCTATGCATACCAGGCAAGTACTTTACCAAATCAAATACATCCCCAGTACTGAAATGTATAGATATTAAAGTTTACATATTTTAGGCTTCTGTGGAAAGTATATGCTCTAAAATTTTCAATGCACTCTTAATCAATTACAAGTATTTGGGGGCATTGGAAGTAATTTCTGTTTCTTTTTGTTAGCATCAGAGTTCTTTTTCCTACTCTTGAGCTTTTCATGTAATGAAGTATGAAATAAACAATGTGTTGTCTCTCAGTATTATAAATTCTCTGAAACTTTTTTTAAAAAAAATCACCAAATTGTTTGTATCACTTCATTCAAAGGGTCATTTTAACAAGTAGTAAAAATAGCAACTGATTTACTTTATAGAACTCATAGAGCTTTGTAGTTTTATCAAAGAGAAGAAAATTACAATTGAATATTGATTCTGCAAGCAGAATTAAAACTTGAATGCATTCTACTTAAATCTGATAATGAACATGTAGATAATGAAGCTGCACAGGATATAATTGAACCTTATGAACAATACTGTGGAGGCACTGAGGGGACAAGTGGATTCACCACATCTGTCTGAATCTGAACACCAATACATTCAAGAATATTAGTTTTTAAATGTCTAAGGGATAAAACAAATAGCCGTTACCTCATCCATTACATGTTGAAAAAGCTTTGAGTGCATCTCTCACCCAATACTTGTAGCAGTTGCATGGTCTCTATATTCACATCCTTCCTCCTACAACTCTTATTTTGGACATTGTGAAGCCTATTTCTTCCTACAAAATAGTTCAACAAAGAAATGTAGCACCTCCACTTTTCTAAAAACATATCCAAAAAAAGGTATAATGACAATTAAAATGTAATATTTATTTTAATTTCTGTAGAAAAAACACCTGTACCCTAATACATAACAAAGGCAGGAGCATGGCTCTTGATGTAGGAGAGGCTGATGGGAGAAAAACATGTTATAAAAGTCTAAAGTAAAGAGCAAAGATGAACCGATCTCTGCAATTTTAGGTTTAATGAATGGACTGGGTCTGGAGTGGAAAGGGAGAGATCTGTGTTAAACTATCATTTCAACTCTAGGAAGGCAGGTGCTTGAGTTCCACAGATGCCAAGGTAGCAATTTCTTAACAAACAAAATAAATCACTCTATTAGGAATAAGGTTTGGAAGGGGCATTATTTAAACTCTACAACTATGTCTTCTCTGTTCCAAAAAGACAAACTACAGTTTTCATATAATCTACAAGTTTGGAAAATAATTATCTGTATACCTGAAAGGAGCTTTCAGTGAATCTATAGTTGTCAGCAGGAACACCATGTATTTTATAGGAATGCAGAAGATAGAAGGTGGCATAGGACTGTTGTTTGTGGTTTTGATGGATACCCTCTTATCCTGCTCATTATGGTTATATTTTTTGCTACATTTTATAAATAAAATTAAATACAGGCAACATAATAAAAACTGGCAGTCATAGATAATAATATGAAAATTCAAGGTAGGCAGGAGTAGGAAATAGACCTTATGATAGGGCCAGATGCTCTAGAGTTACTGCTTTCACCATGCCAAGGCTCCAATGTATGCAGAATTTATAAGGAATAAATAGTAAAACAATTCAGTGTTCAAAAAAATTATTACATTAAGAATGCAATATTCAAAAATGCATTTGGCATTTAAAACTATAATTTAATTCACAACAGAAACATGGTACAGCCTAAACACTTGACATTTCAGGAAATTATTGTCAATTTATCACCAGGCCTTGCAGCAAAATAATCTTCTACTTTCCCTATCATGTTGCTGGCCAAGAAAATGCTTATCTGTTGTTACTACAAAATAGTCAATGTGCTTTAGGTAGCAAGGAAACACAAAGTAATTTTAAAATAAGAAAAATAAAACTTAAAACTTAATTTATAGCAGTAGGCTTTAGAAACCTCTTTTAGTCTCTGTGGTTCTTTTTTAATTTTAATAGTAGTAAAATGGTATGGCATTAATAAACATTCAGAAATACTCAGTGATCTAAATTGTGTTAGATATGGAGGTACACAATGTTACATTGGCGAAGACAGATATTTCATCACCACTCAATATGCAAATAAAGAAGACATTTTGCCTGAGAGATACTAGGGAGCTGGAAGCAGGGGAGATATTAGGAGAGAAGTAATTAAGAGCAATGTAAATTATCTAAGAATCACTGCAATATCTAATAGGTTGGTATCCTATCACATGGATTTAGAAAGTGGCGATTTCAAGGAAATTTCACCTTTTAGTGAATCCATTTTCAAATGTACAAGAATGCAAATATACCTCAGGCAAAAGTTGGGTCCTGATCATGAAGACTTACATAAGGAAGTGAAATGCTCAATAATGGTGTGCTAGGCAAAGAGTCTTTCAAGGACATTTAAAATAGGTAAATGGTAATTTTAGGGAAAATGTGTAATTATCAACAGCAAAAAAAGAAAAAAAATTAGGCCTGGGGAACTGAAGCAGAAACATTAAAGAAAATGTGTTGTATTTCAGACATTCTTGAATCCAGTGGAAAGTGAAAACACTACAATGAAGAGCAAAGCAGGCAGCCATGTTAAAACTGCTTAAGGTTATGCAGACTTTTAAGTTGGACTAAACACGTTTTGCGTAATGTGATGGACATGAGCCTTTAAGGACCAATCTTCCCGGTAGTCTTGTGGATTTGAGAACCAGGGTCTCAGGTAGTGGATCTATTGCTGAGGCTATAAAATCTATAGGAGGCAATACATCACTGAGGGCAGGCCTTGGGGTTTATAACTTCATCTCATCACTCTCTAGCTCTGTTTCCTGTCAGTGGATGAAAATGTGATCAGCTATCTTGTCCCTGCCACTTGCTATGCTATCTCAGCTAGGACATGCTCTATACCCCTGGGAGCATAAGGCAAAATAAATTGTTCTTTGTGTTGCTTTTGTCACAGAAAAAGATAAAAGGGAAAGTAACTAGCATACTCTGTCCCTTCTTCTCTCCCTTTTCTTTCTATTTTTACTTCTTTCTCCCTGTCTTATGACTTTCTTTATTTCCTTCAGGATTTCTCCATACAATTTATGCTACATTTGGATGCATGATCACCCAGCCTTGGTATCCTATGTACCTGGATACAGACATAGGTGACTGTGGCTACCTTCTATTCCTACCACTGTTTAAAACAAGAAAGATCACTTTGACACTGCAGAGTCCGGCCATAGATGTTTTGGCCTACTCAATAGGTTAATGTTGTGATGGGCTCTTCACACAGCTGCTCATGGGAAAGTTGTAAATGGCAGGAAATAGGCTATAACTGGAGGAAGTAGATCAATGAGAATACATCTTCCAATCTCCCTCCTCCCTTGGCTGCTCTCTACCTCCTTCTCTCCTCTACCTCTATGTCATAATGTAAACAAGTAACCATATTTGTTTCACTATGATTCTCATAAACATATGTGAGTAATATTAATGCCTTGAAAAATGCACATCAAAGTTAACCTTTTCAATTTTTTTTTTTTTTTTTTTTTTTTT
>JADRCD010179941.1:2412-15378 GCA_019843815.1 Montemys delectorum
CACACACACACACACACACACACACACACACACACACACACACACACGGCCCTGAACAAGTCTCCTGGCTTCCGTTAACAGCAGGTGCCTTCTCAACGCAGAGATTCACACCCTCCAAAGTCCCCTGACAACTGAGGCTCCCTGAACGTGTAACATTAGGCAAGTCTAGGGGGAAAATAAACACTGGCTGAATTACATTACTAACATTTACTGGTTTCTTTTTTCTTTTTTCTTTTTTTTTTTTTGATTTTCGAGACAGGGTTTCTCTGTGTAGCTTTGGCTGTCCTGGAACTCACTCTGTAGACCAGGCTGGCCTCGAACTCCATTTACTGGTTTCTAAGGTGCTTTTGCAAAGCAATTCCATTTGGCCCCAGAAGTCTTGAGTGTTTATGGACAGGAGGGCTCTAGCATAGCAAGAACAGATGTGAGGTCGGCCCAGTCTCAGCCGACCAGAGGAGCCCACTGTGGGGTCAAGAGGCCTGGGCCAAAAGTAGCAGCACTCAGGAGTCAGAGGCAGGGGGATCTCTGTGAGTTCAAAGTCAGTATGGTCTACTTAGCAAGTTCTAGGCTAGCCAGGGCTACACAATGAGACTCTGTCTTAAAAATAAAGGAAAGCAAACCAACTGAAACATGAAATTGCACCCACTGAAGTTCAAGGAGTATACAGAAGTATAAAAAGCTCATTATTTGGGTAGGGGAGATGGCTCAGTGGGTAAAGGCACGAGCAGCCAAGCCTGGAGACCTTGAGAGGTCCAAAAACCTCAAGAATAAAAATGGGCAGTGGTGGGGCACGCCTTTAATCCCAGCACTTGGGAGGCAGAGGCAGGTGGATTTCTGAGTTCGAGGCCAGTCTAGTCTACAGAGTGAGTTCCAGGATAGCCAGAGCTATACAGAGAAACCCTGTCTTGAAAAAACCAAAACCAAAACAAAAAAGTTCAATTCCTGGGAAGCATGGTGGGCTCCTCAGAGGCGCTACTGACAATGGGTCATTGATCAGCGCTGTCCCAGACATAGGGAGGGTAAGTCTGGAGCTGGGTCAGCGCCTCAGACAGTGGCTGGAGGAGCTAACAAGGCCAGAACTGAGCTGGCTTCTGAAACTCTTCAAGGTCTCACCAAATATAATGGAACTAATATAGCAACCAATCAAAATTGGACTAAGGTCTCTGCTGCACTTCTAGCCAATCATATTAGTGGTTACCTAACCTTCTGGAAAATTCCTCTAGCCCTGCATAAAAGGGGACCTGTGAGCTCCTCTGGCGGTTGCCATTTTGATTAATCGTTGATCCCTGCATGTTGGTAATTTCCACAGAACAAACGCTCTTTGTCTTGCACACTATTTGAGTCTGGGGCCTTCCACTATTCTCAGACCCTGACAACCGGAGTGGGCTCCTCAGGAGACTCGGACATCAAGGCCCACTGCGCTGACTTGTTCTATACGAATGTGACCTGGCTAGAGACAACTGGGAAGAGGGAACTCCATGTGAGAAAATGGCCCTAAGGACACTCTCTGGCCTGTGGGCGAGCATGTGGAGCACTTCCTTAATTAGGGACTGAGGTGGGAGTGCCTCACCCACCGTGGGGGCACCACCCCTGGGCCGGCGGTCCTCGGGTGTCTAAGGGAGCTAGCTGAGCAAGCTATGAGAAGGAAGGTGACAAGCAACACTCCTACACGCCCCTGCCTCCAGGTCACTGTCCTGTTCCTAGCCTGACTTTCCTCACCGATGGACCGTGAGACAGAACTGTAAGCTGAAATAAGCTCTTCCCTCCCCAGTTGCTTTTGGTCATGGTGTTTTATCATCGCCATAGAAACACTAAGTAAGACACCGAACACATAGGGCTGCAGAGATGACTTGGTGGTGTAGGACACTGGCTGCTATTCCAGAGGATCTAGGTTCACTTCCTAGCACCCACACACTAGTTTGTGGCATCAAATGCCCTTTTCTGGCCTCATAGGGCAATATATGCATGCGGTACAAACATATATACAGGCAAAAAACCCACATTCATAAAAAATTTTAAATTAATAAATCAGCAAACAAATCAACACATAAATAAAAGCTCATTCTGCCGTACATGAGATTTTAAAAGGCTAATTATTGTAAAAGCTCACCTCAGCCAGGACCATGTCTCTTTTGTCTTGAACAAACACTATGGGTGGAACATTTCTCAGGGTTTGCTGAGATATCAGAAGATGCCTGAGGAGAGAGCTCATGGCATTTAGTGGAGAGAAGCCAAACACAAACTGCATCAGACTCACAAATTTGCTAGGTGGTAAGGGAGACTTGCTCACTATGGAGGCAAAAGGGGCTTCTCAGGGGGAGTCACTGACAAGGGGTCATTGATGGGGCGGGGCGGGGGGAAGGGGAAGCAAAGCGTTGGTGAATCCCTTCCCACACTGCCTCCTCATATAGGATGCACCACACCATAGCTCGTCTTCACTCCTCCAAGGCGACCGAGGCCTAATGAACAAGTTGTTTGAATTGGACTCACAGCATCCTGTACTCAGTGGCCACTCCCTGGAAGGACTCTGACCTGACATCCCTGCATGCTAGACACGAAAGATGTTGGTACAGCTCAGTAATGTGATACAAACTAGACAGACACATGAAGTCTAGGCCCTGCAGCTCCTTGACCCTTCGACACCCAATGTCGGGCAATCACAATGGGCTAGAGATGCAGTCACTCTGCTGCCTCCCCTCTGACCCTTCTCTGATGGCCGCAGACACTCTCTATGGAAATGGATGCCCAGTGACCCTCAGACGGAACAGGAGACAGTACACAGACAGACAAACAGATATGCTGGATGAGCCCCTCCCCTGGGCTCCCAGCCCAGTCTTCTTCCTGAAATGGAGTAATATATGAAGGGAGGACAAGAGCAACAGGGAGGAGCAGGTCTGTGTGAGGCATCTGGCGCTGGAGAGCTGAGCTGCATGGCCAGATGGATTTCTGCCCTTGTTAGTTAATTAATAATTTTTTTGATTTGTCTGTTTTCGAGAGAGGGTTTCTCTGTGTAGCCTTGGCTATCCTGGAACTCACTCTGTAGACCAGGCTGGTCTCGAACTCAGAAATCTGCCTGCCTCTGCCTCCCAAGTGCTGGGATTAAAGGTGTGTGCCACCACCGCCCGGCAGTAATTTATTTTTAACTGAATAAACTGAGTGTACTGGCTGGTTTTATGTTAACATTGACACAAGGTACAGTCATCAGAGAGGAAGGAGCCTCAGTTTAGGAACTGCCTCCATGAGATCCAGCTGTAGGGCATTTTCTCAATTAGAGGTCAGTGGGACAGGGCCCAGCCCATTGTGGGTGGTGCCATCCCTGGGCTGGTAGTCCTGGTTCTATAAGAAAGCAAGCTGAGCAAGCCATGAGGAGCAAGCCAGTAATCAGTACCACTCCATGACCTCTGCATCAGCTCCTGCTCCCAGGTTCCTGCTCTGTGTGAGTTCCTGTCCTGCTTTCCTTCGATAATAAACAGTGATGTGCAAGTGTAAGCCAAATAAACCCTTTCCTCCAACTTGGTTTTTGGTCATTGAGTTTTGTCATAGCAACAGAAACCTTACTAAGACACTGAAAAACTTCGTTCTGTCCAAGCAGCTCGTCAATTTTCAAAATTTTGGGTCTCAGGACCCTTTACAATTTCAAGAAGTTACTGAGAATGACCAACAGATTGTGTTTACATTGTTCTACAGATGTTTACTCCACTGGAAATTAAATCTAAGAAATTTAAAAATGACATATTTTAAAAGTCATTTAAAATAGCAAGCATACTAACTGTGGACACACAGTTTTCATGAAAAAATGACTCTTTTTAAGGAAACGTTGAGAGCAGTGGCCTTGTCTGTGTCTGCACGTTTTTGAGGACCAGCTCAGCGGAGGAACGGCCAGCGCTTCACTCCGCGCTTACTTCCTGTTGCTATTCTTGCTGAAACACATGAAACTGTGGCCTCACACAGATAAGAAACGGAGGAAGGGGAACTGTATTAATAGTCCTTAGGAAAGTATGGATCATTTTGAGCCTCCGTGCAACCTAACACAATGCAGTATCGCATTACAATGCATCAGGGCCTGGCGGGTTAGCAGACCTTCTCCCGCTGTGTGGTCTTATGATCTTGTATGTCAGTCCAGTTGTTGCCACTAGGTCGAAACCCTGCACAGTACAGCATGGCACTTGTAAAGTCATCGTCCCCGAGAACAAATTTAGAGTTCTCCAGACTATCGAGTTCACACATTTCAGACTCAACTACTCAGATTCTGTAAGGGTAAATTTTGCTACCAGCCTTGGGCATAACCAGCCAGCTGTCTGCTCTTCAGTGGTTTACCTGTGCATTCTTCAGAGATGTCTGCCAAAACCCTACACTGGAGCAGCTGCAGGCGTTCTCACCTAGGGAGGACCAGGCCTCAGCAGACATTAGAGAGCCGCCTGTGCTTCCCACCAAGGGCCAACATTGACAATGTTGCATTTTTACTCTTTTCCTTGTTCATCCAGGGTGCTCTTAGGTAAATGAGGCTCTGTGTGTCTCAGTAAGCTTGGGCAGCAGTGGAATCAAGAGCCAGCTTTAACATAGTCAAAATGGTTCTTGCCTCATAGAACCCTGAAAGGACCTGTGGAGCCCCGCAAAACTTTTGAGAAATCTGATTAGATTAGGTCTTACAAGGAAAATGCAATTTATACTCTAAGAATCAAGGAGATGCTTCCGAGATCTTCCTGAAAAGCAAAAATCCTCCACGGGAAATTGTAAAGTTTACCTAAAGACCAACAGCCAAGGCACTTAGGTTCAGGTAGAAGGCATGACTTGTAGGGAGCAAACCCCATCACCTCATCACCTCATGTAGGCAGCGCTCTTCTGCAGCACAGCCTCCGTGCGCCTGTTCTGCTCCACAGAGACACCCGTCTTCCAGTACACTCGGCAGGCTGAGAAGTCTGAAGTCACAGAGACCTGAAATGCCCCCCAAGGCTTGTCACTTTACGTTTTCACTCTGCACAGTTCACACAGTGCGCTGGAGACGGGAACTACATCTTCTTCTGCCTCTTGCAACTTACCCTGGTGATGGCAGCCAGAGAGCACAGCGTTCACAGAGGGGAAGTCGGGTCAAAGACACCCATGCTCACCTCCCCTCTCTCAGCTCAACCCCACGTACCCCACAGCACTGCTCGCAGCCCCTTCTAGGAAAGGTGGAGCACCCTACACTATCTTTAAAAAGACAAAGGCCCCGTGGAAACGTCGTCCCACAGACCTACGCTATTTCTAATGCTTTGGCTCATCACACTGGCTGACCCTAGGTAGTCACAGGTCCCTCCCCCAGGTAGAGAAAAAGCTCTACCTGTGCACCCTGACCCACAACTTAAACCAGACTTGGCCCCTCTGCAGCCCCAAACAAGACCTCAGTTGTGAGGGCTTTAAGAAAAACTAAGCTTGTGCCCTCCTGCCCCCAAACCTGGCCTCCGCTCACCTTGGAGAGCTCCACATTCAGATCATAGACCTCCTGGCTCACTTCAGGAGTACACAGCAGTTCCGTCAATGATTTGTAGAGAAGGCCGTTCAGGACTCTCAGGCGGATACTGTCTTCCTTTCTAGTCTTCTTTAAGGTGTTCTTCGTGAGGAACTCATACTTGGACGGCTTGGGAGTCAAGTGAGTCCCCAGGGATGGACCTTCATACCAAAACTTCTTTCTATATCAAGAAAACGAAAGCTAGGTTGGGAGGAGGAGGCTGGAAAAGTAACTCAGTGGTTAACAATGCTACTTAAGTCTTTCAGGGGACCTGGGTTCACATGGTGTCTCACAATCACTGTTCCAAGGAATTTGACAAACTCTTCAGACCTCCACAAATACCAGGTTTGCACATAATGCACATAACATACATGCAGGCAGGCTAGGGAGATAGCAGGCTAGGGAGATGGCTCAGTGGTTAAGAACATTGACTGCTCTTCCAGAAGTCCTGAGTTCAAATCCCAGCAACCACATGGTGGCTCATAAGCATCCGTAATGAGATCTGATACCCTTCTCTGGTGCATCTGAAGAAAGGTACAGTGTACTTAGATATAATAATAAATCTTTAAAAAAAATACAGGCAGACAAAATACTCATACACATAAATGAACCCTTTTTTTGTTTGTTTGTTTGTTTTTCTGGCCTTGAACTCAACGAATAGCCTGCCTCTGCCTCAAGTGTTAGGATTAAAGACAGGCACTACCACTACTTTAAAACTCAGGAAAAAAGGTCGAGCAGTGGCAGTGCACACCTTTAAATCCAACACTCAAGATGGAGAGGCAAGTGGATCTATGTGAGTTAGAGGCCAGCCTGGTCAACAGAGTAAGTTCCAAGACAGCCAGACAGAGAAACTGTCTTGAAAACACACACACACACACACACACACACTCACACACACACACACACAGAGAAAGACAGAGACAGAGAGACAGAGAAAAACTCGTACTCACATACATAAAATACATCTTTACAAAGAGATGGGGGCTCCTTTTTTAAAAAATTAGATGAGACAGCTATGACAAGTTAAAAGAGTTTTGCATAAACTACATCAAAATGCTGGGATGCTTCAAGTATAGGGTGCCTTCATTGGGCACTGGACAGCCAGGGCTATACAGAGAAGCCCTGTCTTGAAAAAACAACAAAAAAAAGAGGAAGAAAATAAAGGTTGATGGTTCTGGTGTGTGCTCCACCGAACACTGAGGGAAGCCTCACTTCTCACTGGTAGAACAGGAGTGAGTTCCAGGAGGTCAGGGAAAGAGGACAAATGCCCAGATAACTACAAAATGCTTATAAGACGTGGGACCAAAGGCCGGCCAGCTATAACAATAAAAGTGAGTGCACCCGGATCCCAGACCGTGGTTTCCAGCACCTTCTAGTAACCTGGGTCCCTCATAGGAACGGCTGACTCTCAGGGTTGAGGAGGGCATACGAAGATGAGCTTAAGCCATCTTCAAGTGACGGAAAGTAAGAAATTGCTAAACAAAGGGGTTGAGGGGACTGCTGATGGCCAGAGATCGAACAGTTTGAGCAAACTAAAACAACAGCTGGTAACCACAAGTCCACACTGATGAATGCTTTAATAAATGAAGGGGAACATCTCCCACAAAGAATTCTAAGTAATCCATGACGGTAATTCTTCACTTCTTAAGGCCAGGGGCTACAACACAACAGCTTCCTACCAAAAATGACAAAAAGGACAGCTGACCCCAGAACAGTGGGAAGCACACTGGCTTTAAGACCCCTCGGGATAAGACAGGATAAAATGGTAGGAAGCTCACCACTATATACACTGATAAGATGGATAAAATGATGCTTTTCCTCCGTAACTTTCTCCCCAAGTCCACAACCCACATATAGCCACGAAGAAAGTATCGAATCCCAGCATTGTGGAGGACAATCCTTCAACCAGGACTGTCCAGAACAGCGACAGCTGTCAAACAGGGAAAGAAAGAGTGACCACGAGTTGCTGGGTCCGGATAGGAAAAGACATTAAGGATAGCACATTGAATTCTGATAGAGAATCTTAGGCCGGTCTCAGAACTATGCACTTCTTCACAAACCTAAAACCACCTGTAAAATCATTTGTTAAAACAAACCCCCCAAAACATAAACTGGCCTACCACACTTGGTAGATTCTAAGATGCTGTGGAAATTAAAAAAAAAAAAAAAGAAAAGAAAAGAAAAGAAAAAAAAATTTTTTTTGTCTTGTTTTTGGCGACAGAGCTTCTCTGCTTAGCCCTATCCTGGAACTCATGCTGTAGATCAGGCAGGCCTTGAACTCAAATCAGAGATCCGCCTGCCTCTGCCTCCCCAGTGCTGTGACTAAAGGCCTGTGTGGACACTGCCCGACGAAATCAAAGTATCTTATGTCTTTATTACTAAAAACATCTAATTAAGACAAGTTTTATACACTTAAAAGTGTGAAGGGAACGTGGAAATGGTCAAAGGTCAAACTGCAGGTGGTCTGCCAATCAATAATCATCTAGTAACACGAACAGACCCCTGTCCCCAAGGTCCCGCCCCAACCCCTCGTGGACATCCGTTCCCTGTGGAAACCGCCTTCGTCCAACCGTGCACCAGGCGACCAGGCCCGCAGCAGACCCTGATCGGTGCCTACTTGGTTTTCGAAGCAAATTTCTTGAGCAAATTCTTGCTGCCGCAGGAGGCGACCGAGGTGTGCAGGGCCGGCGCGCGGCCGGGAAGAGGCGCAGCCCTGTGGCCGCCCCGCAGAGCCTGCAGCCCCGCGCAGGAGCCTCTCAGCCCCGCGACGCCGGCCCACATGCCTCGGAGCGCGGGGCCCACTACACGAGTGGGCTCAGGACAGTCCGGTGTGCTCGCCCTAGAAGACCAAAGAAGGCAACAGGAAGCCCGGGGCCACGTGTGGGCGGGATTAACCCGACATGTGGGCGGGGCTGAGGCGCGGACTTATGACTGTTGTGGGCGGGGCGCAGACTGAGTACAACGTGGCCAGGGCCCCAAACCAGCCGGTTTCTTTATTTTCAGCCGTAGTAATTTTATAATTTACTTATGTAAATGTGTGTGACATCCGCACGTAAATGCAGGTGCCTCCGGAAGCCAGACGAGAGCGTGGCATCCCCTGGAGCCGGAGTTGGGGACTTGAGAACTGCTCGATGGACTCCTGGAAACCCAGCACTCCTGAAGAGCCGCCACAGTTTAGCCATCTTTTCTGCCCCACCCAGCTTATATTAACGCAAGGCCGTGGTGCCCGTACTGTAGTGTGCATTTCAAAAGGCTAGAAGGGCGTTTTGATCGTTTCACCACTAAGCAAATGTTTGAGGAGACAGTTAAACTTAACATGACTGAAACATGCAACGCACCAGGTTGTGTAAATGGTGTATGGTGGTCATCAATATAACACTGTCTCTGGTTTGCTGCTTTAGTTTTAAGTGTATTTCAAAGTGAAAAGCCAGAGTAGAACGCAAACAAGAAATCAAGAAGGCTCTGTATCCAAGGACTTTGAGTGAGGAGACAGAGGGGAGATGGGCCTAACTCCACTGCCTGCACTTTCCGGAGGACTCTTTTGTCTTCATTACTATTCCTGCCCTACCTTTTCCCTGTAGCATTTTCTCACCTCAACTCAAATAAGCAGCCGTTTCATCACGGAGAGAAAATTTAGTACAGGGACATACGTGTCAGATTTTAACAAGATGGAAGAGGACACAGTCCACCGGAAGTCAGTAGCTGTAGCCCAGCGTGTTCACCCTCATTCAAACTAAAAACTAACACTATCGTTTTCATTTAAAGCTGCTGACTATGGGCCGAGCTTTTGTACTCTGTTGTTAAGGGCAATGACCTATTCTTTCAGCTGTTTCTCTAGGTCATTCTATTCCAGGTAGCAAGGGAAGTCATGTTCGACAGTAGTCGGTACAAGCAGTGCTTTAATAAATCACCAATAAATAAATAAATAAATAAATAAATAAATAAATAAAGCAATGACCCAGAATCTAATGATCTAATAATTGATCTTTTTAACCTTATTCTATTTCAGTGGGGCGTTAACAATTCAGAATAACACTGATGTTTTCCTCTGTTAGCCAATGGGCCTGTTGCATGGCACCACATTGGGAATCACAGTACAAGCCTGGGAACAGAGTAACTGGCTTTGTCCTGTTTGTAGCGTTCGAATCCACTGGAAAAGGCCAAAGACAGCCTCAATCCAAACTTTGATTGAGTGAATTTATTCTTACTGTTAGCTGAGGACAGCAAGCAGCCTTAGCGCCGCACAGCCTGCTGTGCAAAAAGTGGGCTAGAGGTGGGGGTTAAAGAAAGATGTCAGAAAGGTGTGCTTTACAGCCATACAGGGCATCCATGGCTGGGTGGGAAATGTATTTTACTTTCCTCCGTTTGATTGTTTTTTCTTTCCTGATATGTAGTAATAAAATGACCAATTTGCTGGGTGGTGACGGTGCACGTCTTTAACCCCAGCATGTGGGAGGGAGACAGAAGCAGGTTTGAGTTTGAAGCCAGACTTGTCTATGGTTCGAGTTCCAGGACAGCCAGGGCTACACAGAAAAAAAAAAAAAAAAAAAACTGTCTCAAAACAAACAAAGACCATCCCATCCCTTCCCCACAGGGATAAGCAGATTTTTTTTTTGTTTGTTTTGTTTTGTTTTGTTTTGTTTTTCAAGACAAGATTTCTCTATGCAGCCCTGTCCTGGAACTCACTCTGTAGACCCGGCTGTCCTCTAACTCAGAAATCCTCCTGCCTCTGCTTCCCAAGTGCTGGGATTAAAGGCATGTGCCACAACTGCGCGGCAAATTTTACAGAGGCAAGGGCAGCTGTTAATGTCTCACAACCCATTGTCCTATTCTCTCAAATGCAGTCCACTAGGATCTCCCAGGTATTCCAGAGCAACAGGTCTTAGGGGATGCCTGGCTCCATAGTAAGTGTCTTTAGCCATCACAGGGGACCTGTGCAAATTATTACTTAGGTCTGAGCACTCAGTCTAATGTCTGAGATAGAGCACTTCATTTCTGAGCAGGCAAAACCACAGTGCCATCTAGTTAGGGCTGGCTGTCACATCCCCATAGTCCAAACACCCGCCCCCACAAATCATAGCCAGATGTATCAACATTCGCCCATAGTAACATAAGGTAGATAGATGAGTATTAGTTCTGTGGCAGAGGTATAGAACATGCCTGTAGCCATTTGTGCTGGCTCATTTGTGCAATTCCAATAGTTGAAAGACTGAGGTAAGAAGATTCCTTTAAGAGCCACCCTAAGCTATAGATTTAAGATCTCAAAAAACTTTTTTTTTAAAAAATGGAAAAAAAAAAGAAAATCCTTTGCAAATAAATCTTAATAACTTATTCAGTGATGAAACTAAACTGTATTGTGGGAAGATAATATAAATACACCACATGGATATTGATGATCAACTGTATTGGGAATTTGAGATAAAGTTTCAGTCTCAAGATATTAAATCAGTGAAAAATGACTGGAAAATGGATTTAGCTAAATTCTACATTAAATCATTCCATCTAAACTCACCATCTAGTATAGATACTAGGAGATCAAAAGATAACTTTGGATCAAACTTGCTCAAAAGTATAAAAAGAATTTGGGGCATGGTGACATGACACACACCTGTGGTCCTCTTGGGATGGGCGAGGGGTGAGGATTTGCTTTATAATGGGCATATAGATACTGCTTTTGAAAAAAAAAAAAAAAAAAAAAACCACTAACAGGTCTCTTGGGCCCACAAAGTAGCAAAAAGCAGGGTGAAGACCTGACATCTCTCTTGTCACTTTACATTTTACATTTCTCGTTTGTCTTAAAATGGGCCAGGCTCCTGCCTATCTCTGTATGTAAGGAAGCACATGAGCCACTCAAAGAGTGTCTATCTAAAAGTTGGTGAGACTTAGCCTGCCCTCTTCTTTCAAGACTGAAGTGCAAAATAAGAGGAACTGAGGCATTTTACTGTCAATATTTGCAGTGGCCTATTCCAGAGCCTCCCGAAAGTCACCTGAAAGACACAAGTCATTGTCCTAAGCCTGATGATGAAAATGATATGGGTGGCAATAACATTGATAACAGTACTCCAAGAGTCCTCTGCAAAGCAGCCCTTGTAACACACTACGCCAGAAGCAGATGGCACAGCTGTGTCTCCCCACGATTCTGGAGCGTACTGGAACAACAGATCCACAGCCGCGTCGGTGGTGGTGTTCACTCATTACCAAGTGCCCTTGTTTCCTATGGCTTGTTGGCAAACACAGGTTCTTTTACTCCAACCTTAATGACATTAACTCTTCGATTACACATCATATCACACACACATGTGCATGAGTGCGTGCGTGCGTGCATGCGTGCATGCGTGTCCCAGAGTTCAACCAGGCCTTACTGGAGACAGAACAGATACCTAATGCAGGTAGGGAGAGTCACTGCAGGTGTTTAGAAACTATAATTAACCTAGTTGTAGATCTGCTAGAATTTCAGAGCTGGGCTGTAGGGTCTCAGGTACAAAAGTTAGAGCTGCTCTGAAGATTAGAGCTGAGCACTAGAGACATTGGACTATGGAAGGCAAAACATAGAATAATAGAGGCAGAGTGCAAGGCTGGTGTCTAGACAGACAGTAGAAGGCCGGAGGGTGACAAGTGGAGTGGGTCCCATCAAGCAATGACATTCATGCTGCCCTGAAAGCGCCATTGGCAGTCGAAGCTCTTTGCCTTTTGACACCTTGATGAATGGGTCTTCCAGTGGCATGCTGGTGGAGCTGGAGCCATTGCTGTCATGGTTGCAGATGTCCCTTTTGTTATGGGGCTCAATGCAGGGGTGTTGCACACTAGTTCTTGGACCTGGTTTTTCTGAGACTGTTTTAATATACCGCTGGGCCCATCTGTTACCCATTTACTTTGATAACTTTGCATCTGATCTCTTTTTTAGGTATAGAAATGTCATTTATTAGTCTTTGCTTTATAGTTGCTGCCAGATAGGTTTTGGTATCTTTATGCACACATAAGATTCAAAGTCCACCCTGCCTTTCTTTCTTTGCACTCAATATGGCATCACCTGGGGCAAACCATGGCCTCGATCACTGTTTTACACAAGGTGAAGTAGTTTAGAGGTAACCACCACCCCACACATACGGGGTATGTAACAAGTTGGGGACATCTGGATCTTGACTGTCCTCTGAAGCACTTGATAGCAATGCTGGGCCAGGGATCAGACTTGGGCATCCTTCCCCAGAGGTGCCAGGCCTCCAAGAGAGCTAGGCAGGCTTGAGAAAACAGCTAGGCATGACCGTATACAGAGGAGATGGGGACACCAAGAAAACAAGATTCTCTAAATCAACATGAGCAAGGCTCATTCATATACACTCACAGAGACTAAGACAGCATGCACAGCGCCTGCATGGGTCTAGGTCTGCACTAGGTCCTCTGCATACTTGCACGCGCGCGCGCACACACGTGTACACACACACAGACACACACAGACACACACAGACACAGACATACAC
>JADRCD010179941.1:15478-44412 GCA_019843815.1 Montemys delectorum
CACACACACACACACACACACACACACACACACACACACACACACACCCGTACGTTTTATTATGACTTCCAGGTTAGTGTTTTTATGGGATTTCTGAATGTATGAACACGTAAGTCTCTGAGCCTTGTGCCTTCCCTTGGGACCTTTTCCCAACCTCCATGCGACTGTTTTTTGTTTTTTTATGTTTTATTTTGTTACACTTTATCTCTTAGAAGCCCATTCTTTCCTCGCCAGAGGCACGGAGTCGCCAAGAAGGCGAGCACAATACTTTCCGGCACCGCTCGCTCTTGGGCGGCGCCCAGGGGACCAAGAGGCAGGCGGCGGCCTCCCCGCGCATGCGCGTGACGTCGGCGTGCGCCTGCGCAGCGGCGCTGAAAAGCGTCAGCGCGTGACGGCGCGGGAGGCGCTGGTGCTGAGTGGAGGACGCGGTGGTCGGGCCGCGTGGGCTCACACGAGGTTAGAGGTCGTCTTCTGTGGCCCCCGCCGGGCAAGGGCTGCCGGGGTATGGCCCCTGCGGAGGTGGAGGTTCGGGGTGTGGTTCCGGTGCGAGCCGTGGCCTTGTACGGGCTTCGGGGCCGGGGCGGGCACTGGCGGTTTGGGGTGCGGTGGCCTGCGGGTTTGCACGGGGCCCTAGGCAGAGAGTCGGGGGTGCAGGCCGGGTTCGTGGGGTCCGGATGCGGTCACGACCTCTGCTCTTTGTGCCCGCAGGTAGCTCGCGGCGTCCGGCCGCGCAGGAGCGCTCAAGATGTCGTACATGCTTCCGCATCTGCACAATGGCTGGCAGGTAGACCAGGCCATCCTTTCGGAGGAGGACCGCGTGGTCGTCATT
This sequence comes from Montemys delectorum, assembly GCA_019843815.1. Lineage (NCBI taxonomy): Eukaryota > Metazoa > Chordata > Mammalia > Rodentia > Muridae > Montemys > Montemys delectorum. The sequence goes on from JADRCD010179941.1 coordinate 16,308, forward strand.
CGCTTCGGACACGACTGGGACCCCACTTGCATGAAGATGGACGAGGTTCTGTACAGCATCGCCGAAAAGGTAACGCATGTGCGGTGTTCGCCCTACTGGGCCCCGCGGGGCGGTTTGGACGCGAGATTCAAGCCTGAGTACTTCCTTCCAGTGGGTCTTCCATGGCGACCCACACTTAGAAAGAGCGACAGGGTTCATGTACTCATACGGGGAAGGTTTGTGCCAGAGATGGCTAGAGTTTCTTAGAATTGGAAGAAATTTATGATCTTCCTCCGAAAATAAGTGACTCATAGTGATGATAAAATTTTGTCTTTGTGATTACGGAAGAGGATTGTCCCGGGATAGGTCTTGTATAGAAACAGACGGACCTTGAACTCGCTGCCTCAGTCTCTTAGGGTTCTGGGATTACAGGGCACCACTGTGGTCGGTGTTTTTTTTTTAAAAAGAATTTACTAGAGCCAGCTGCGGTGGCATATGCATTTAATCCTAGCACTCCAGAAGCTGAGGTATACTGATCTTGAGTTCATACTGATCTTGAGTTCCAGGCCAGTTGGTACGTGTGTATCGTGAACAGAATGACTTTGCAAACTTTGTTGGGCATTGTTGGAGCTTACTTAAACGGCTTAATTTAACTGTATTGGCCTTGGCCTTTGCTTGATACTTTACGAATTTATTGTATTTATGAGGCAGAACTTTTGATGGACTTTTTAGCCGCCGCCCACTACTCCACACACTCCCACCCCACCTTCCCCTTTTGGGGAAAGAAGGGAAACGGATTCACTGTGTAGCTCAGACTTGAACATTCTTTCATTCTCCCTGCCTCCTCCCAAGTCCTGGGATGATTGCCATGAGCCTCCAAGCACTTTGTAAGTTAATTGATTTGTAGCTTGCAGTTATTCAGATACGGTAGAGTTGTGTTTGGGTAGAACTGGTGTTCTTAGTTTTCCGTATTTATAAGCTGGGTGGCAGTACTAATTGTCAGGCACTGTTCCATGACTAGGAGGTGCATTCTCCTTCGAATTCCTCTTCACGGTTTTAGGATGGCTTCGTTTTATATGATAGTAACAATAGGGTAAATGGCAAAGACAGTAATATTAATGGTAATGTTCCATAAGTAATTTGAATATTCTTTTATTTTCTTTCTTACTTATTTGAGACTGGACCTCCCTACATAGCCCTGGAACTTGTGTAGATATGTGTCTACATGTCTTTAGACCTGGCAGACAAATGTACCTGCCTCCGCCTTCCAGTGCTAGTTTTAAAGGCGTTTGCCACCATGCCTAGCTTGGAAGTTTATGTTAAAGAAGAGTTAACACTGAGAGAAATGCTAGAACTATTTTCCCTTTCACCAATGCTAACACATGTGGGCTTAAAGTAGGTCTTCGCTTTCAAATGACTTCCGCCACAGGATTGGCATTTTCTTCCCTTGAGCTATAAGTGAGGCCAGGGTCTTGGGCATTCTAGTCAGCTGCTTTACCACTGAGCCACAATCAGGGTACCAAAGACATTCTCGGGAGGAAGACATGGGGATGTGTATGTGCAGGAAAAGCAACAGTATTTGGCTTTCTGTTGGTTGACTGGCTGGCTGGCTGGTGCTTTCTGTCTACATGTTTAGGAGAGAACAGTGGAGGACAGTTCCGACATCAATTATTACAGATGTCTTTGGGAGTGCTTCTGAAGTGAACCTCAGGAACGCTGTTGTCTGGGCTGAGGCCTGCAGGGAATTCAGGAGCTCCTCGGTGGAGATGAGCTTCTGAGCAGCAGCACTGCTCAGCCAGCCCAGCCCTATTCCTCTTGGACTCTGGGACAAGGAAGGCCTGAGGGTGTGGCTGAGGGTAAGGAGGGCATCTCTTCTCTCTCATGCAGGCTGCCCTGCCAGCCAGGCTAGCGGTCCAGATGAGGTGATGGGGTCCCTCAGACAAAGGCAGGCATCACTACTAAGAGCAGGCCCAGGACAGCTGTCCTTTAGTTACTTTGACCTGCAGGTGGTTTGAGCAGCATCAGGTGGGGTTTCCTGTCAGAATGGCCATGTCTGAGGCCTTTGGCTTTCCCCAGCTAAACAGAACATAAGCTTTTCCCGTGCTTGTTCTCTTAGTTTCTCACTGCTGCGTCAGGTGCAGCCGGTGCCTGCCATCCTACTTACTAAACGTACGCTGTATTTGGTGTTGGGGTTCATTAGTCTCCTTTGAAAATATTTTCTTTAGTTTTTTAAGTTGCTTTTTCTTTTGTTCAAAAAATGTGATTGCATTCTTACTGAGCTCCCCTCTTGGCCCTCTTAATAACTCTGTGGTACTACCACGCAAGCCAGGTGCCCTATCCTGTCCTCTGTAGTCCCTCTTCCCGAGTTATCACTGAGGCAGGGTCTTCCCTAACACCAGAGCATGCCACTGAGGCTCGTCTCGCTAGCCAGCTTGCTCTAGGGACCCTCTGTCCTCCATCTTCTAGGACTAGAATTAAAGGTAGGCCATCATGTCTTCCTGGTATTTATGTGGGTTTCTGGGAGTCTGAACTTGGGTCCTGCAAGCTCTTTAACCACTGAGCAATCTCTTCCATATTCTTAATAAACTTTTAATACTATGCTTTAGTATAGTTATTAAAAACATAAGTTTGAAATACATTAAAATCACTATTATTGTTCTACTTTCTTAGTATAATGGCAAAATGTACATTCATAATTTTGGAAACTCCAGGGAACATTCAACATAAATTTTTGAAATTTAAGGTTTTAGTTTATAAAGAACAGTATAACTATTTAAAAATCTCCCTCTGCAGAAATGGAAGCTAGTGGGAGACCTTCCTCAGCTTGTATGAGTCTGTCTGGACATCCCAGCTGTTTTAAAGTGAGTAGAAGTTGTGTGTGTTCAGGCTGGACTTGAGTGTCCCTGTTCTCCTAAAATGTTGCTTTGGCCAGCCTGCTGCTTCCTCTTGCAGTGCACACCTCCAGTGACGCTGGAGCCACTGAGCTCAATACTTAAAGCAGAAAAGTGGTAAAGGACACATAGACTTAGATCCAGAGCTTACTGAGTAAGATCTCTGTAAAATTATTTCATGCAATTTTGAAGAAAGATTATTTCATGTACCTTCTCTTTTCCTATGTGGTAGGAATATACTTTGTCACAAAAATGCTTTTAGAGATCAGTATTCCCTTAATACTGTGGCATGCAAAAATGATGATAGTGTTTTTATATACTAAAAAGCCCATACAAATGGCATTTATTATCTTCAGGAATATATTGAAATATGACGGTATGTTCTGAAACATTGTGGCTGGTGAGACAACTCAGCAGATAGAGGCATTGCCACAGAATCCACATCAAAGGCAAGGAAAGAACTAATTCCCTCGTTTATTCTTTGACCTCCACACGTGGGATGGCGTGTATGTTCCACACATACACACCCTATGCGTACAAATACATGACAAAATTTTAGAAAACTATACAAGACAAATGATGTTTATAGGGCTTTTAAAGAATAGTAGGGAGCCTGTCTTGTACAAGACACTAAGGATTGTACTGTTAGCCATGCTTCCTAAAGTTCCGTAGCTGTGGGAAATAAATCAACTGGGCATATGCAAAGCAGCATTTTTTCATTTTGTTTTGGATTTTCAAAATGGTTATTGGAGGAAAAAAGTAGTGGACATCCACTTTAATCTCAGTTTTATATAAAACAGGTGGAAATGTTAGTGAACTGGTAAATGGATGGGCAGTAACAGGGGAAGCTGTGCTGCTGATCCATATCTTACCTCCATGGAAGCATGAGCCGGAGTCCCGCAGCCCCTCAGATACTTTGCACACACAGCCAGTGCAGATAGACTCCAAGATGGCTCAGAAGTTAGTAGGGCCAGGGATGTCTGTGCTGTGCTAGTACCTTCCTAACTCGGCACTGTGTGTATCCCCATCCTCACTGGAAGGATTGCAGACTCTGCCAAGACTGCAAGGTCTTGTTGGATAAGAACATCTCAAAGCATAAGTACAAAATTAAGGTTATGTAGTTACATTAAGGCTGTGTAATCAGGACTGTCTAATAATCCATACTCTTCAGAGATATATTTGTAATGACAGTGCTGTGTTTCTTGAGTTTTGAAATACACCTTTGTGTCAATTCCTCGAGGCAAACGGTGCTGGTGTCGCTTGTGCTCTGTGGCATCCTCTCTGATTGTGCGGAGTCTGACAGGCCTATCTGCCGCCAATATGAACATCCGCCGGGCTCGGCCAGATGACCTGATGAACATGCAGCACTGCAACCTACTCTGCCTGCCTGAGAACTACCAGATGAAGTACTACTTCTATCATGGCCTCTCTTGGCCCCAGCTCTCTTACATCGCTGAGGATGAGGACGGGAAGATTGTGGGCTATGTCTTGGCCAAAATGGAAGAGGATCCTGATGATGTCCCTCACGGACATATCACCTCGCTGGCTGTGAAACGCTCCCACCGGCGCCTTGGCCTGGCCCAGAAGCTGATGGACCAGGCCTCTCGGGCCATGATTGAGAACTTCAGTGCTAAGTATGTATCCCTGCATGTGAGGAAGAGCAACCGAGCGGCCTTGCACCTTTATTCCAACACCCTGAACTTCCAGGTTAGTGAGGTAGAGCCCAAGTATTATGCAGATGGAGAGGATGCTTATGCTATGAAGCGAGACCTCTCACAGATGGCAGATGAGCTGAGACGGCAGCTGGTGCTGAAGAAAGGCAGATACGTGCTTCTGGGTTCCAAGGAGAACCCCCTTCCTGGTTCTGAAGAGGCCTGTCAGCAGAACCTGGTCAGAGGTGACAGTGGCAATGATGGCAAAGATACCACTGATGTCCAAGACAGCTTGCAGACCTTAGGGTCTGCCTCCTAGATCCTGCCTGAACACTGCAGATCTTTGTATTTTAGCCACATCGTTCTTGGGAACCTTGCTCTGCAGTCCCTGCTCTGGGCTCATCTCCCAGTGACCTGAATGGCTCTCCTTTCAAAGTGTAGCAGCAACCTTCTGCAGAACCTGTATGATCCTGGAGGCATGCCTGGACACAGAACCTGCTGTGCGGGAGTCAAGGAAGCCCGAGGCCTGCCGTGCAGCCCTTTCTTGGCTTCGTCATGCTGCCGTCAGATTCTGTTCAGTACTGTTCTGACTCTGTGTACCCTACTCTAGGTTTCTGCCTAGAATGCCAAACGGGAAGTGGGGACAGCTCGAGAAGATCCCCAGCTTTCAGCCTTTGCCATTATCTATCTTTTTTTTTCTTGGAGTAGGCAGAATCATCAAGTTAGTCCTCATGCCCTCTGCCCCTGTCAGGGGAGTTCCCTACTCTTGCTTTGTGTGGAAACTGCCCTGCCCTGCCCTGCCCTCCTTCTTTTTGAAGACGAATGTTTCCTTTCCTGCGGGAGAAGGTTATAGGTGTTGGGCTAATACGCAAGCAGAATTTGTAGATCTAAGGAAAGAATACTCGGAGATTAAATTGCAGTCTCTAACCTGAAAAAATAAAAATATAAAAAAGTACACATTTGTGGGAATTCATTGGTCAGTCCTTGCCTGGTGCTTTGGGTTTAGTCTCAAGAGCACCTCTGAGGAGGTAACACATTCTACCGTATGATGAAGAGTTATAAAACTGCTGAGGGTTTCATTATTGAGAGGACATGATTCCTCTTACCAGTTTCTATATGTGGGGGACTGGAGAGTCTAGTTGGCTGTAAATAATCAAAATAATCCCCATTCTGACCTTTCATTGGATTTGTAGTTAAACCTATAGAAGGCAGGTTAGTCTTCCATTATTACTTTAATTTTAACTTTGTTGTAATGCATATGAAATGAGTATTTCTACTTTATGACACTGAAGATGTTGGCAAGTCATTAAAAGTGGGCAGATTAAGCCATTGGTGAGGTACCCCTTTGATCCCAACTCTCTGGAGCTAGAGGCAGGCAGAGCTTGAGTTCCAAGCTAGTGTGATTTTCGAAGCAAGTCCTGGGCCTGCTGGGACTACAAGGTAAGATCTTGTCTTAGCAAAACTCTTGCCAGGAATCTGGGTGATGTTTCCACCTTAATCGCTCCCCTCAGAGCCCTCTAGGAAGAACAGCGGGTCTCTGGTGTCTGGGCACATGACCTCTCATCCGCAGGACACTCTCCTTCCCTTCGCACCTAATTGTCTCTTCCTGTCTTGTGTGCCAGGGACTTCACTTGGTGTTTTCCATGGTTAATACCCTTCCTCAGAGCTTTGTGAGCAGCTTCGCCCGTCTTGCCCAGAAGTCACAGAGCTTTTTAGTCTTGTCTGACTTTAGCTTTCAGTACCTCTTGTGATTGGGTTCTGGCGTCTGAGACCCCAGTGTGGGCCTCACACATGCCAAGCCTTGGCTGTGTCTCTGCTAGTTCTCTGTTACCAGTCCTCAGGCTTTCCCCTGGGAAGGGCTTCTACACTAACCCTGAAGTCCCAGCATCAACACCCGTGCTTGGGGCTGCTTGGAAGCCATGTGGCTGTGAGGTGGTCTTCCCCAGCCCAGCCTCAAGTTCTTCCCATGAGTACCTAAAAGCCATTGCCGGGCGCCTTTCTCAGATACCTGAGACTGGCCTGTGTCTAGGGCCTTGTAAATAGGTGCTCCAAGAAGAGATTCCTAATTCTGCCTTCTCATCCAGAAGCCAGATAATGGGATTTGACTGCTGTCTTATGTCTGTCTTTTTTGTTTTGTTTTGTTTTTCAAGACAGGGTTTCTCTGTGTAGCTCTGGCTATCCTGGAACTCACTCTGTAGACCAGGCTGGCCTTGAACTCAGAAATCTGCCTGCTTCTGCCTCCCAAGTGCTGGGATTAAAGGCGTGTGCCACCACTGCCCTGCTGTGTCTGTCCTTTTTGTTTTGTTTTGAGACGAGTTTCTTTGCATAGCCTACCCTGGAACTTTGTAGACCAGGTTGACCTCCCAACTCAGAGATCTGCCTGCTCTGCCTCCCAAGGCCAAGCTATATCTGTCTTTATAGGTGGAGCTCTGTTTACTGAATGACTCCCACCCTCCACGATTTTGCCTCTACCTCCTCAGGTAGAACACTTAACTCATAACTCAGCTCAGGAATTCTCATCCAGAGGCATTTGGGGCAGACCTGGCTGCAGTTTCAGTTCTGCCATTTCCTCTGGGGCTTTGAACCCTAAATTCTTGGCATGTGAAACACTGACAAGGTCTCAGACTATTGAAAGATTAGAATTCATGATCAAGGGGCTGGAGAGATGGCTCAGTGGGTAAGAGCACTGACTGTTTTTCCGAAGGTCCTGAGTTCAAATCCCAGCAACTACATGGTGGCTCATGACCATATGTAATGAGATCTGACGCCCTCTTCTGATGCATCTGAAGACAGCTACAGCGTACTTATATAATAATAAATAAATCTTGAAAAAAAAGAAATGATCAAGAAGTTCCTTGCATATGGCAGGTTCTTGGACACTTTGAGCTGGTCTGCTCTGAAGTGTTTATGTAAGTCCTTCCATATGTGTGTTAGACGTAGAATCTTTGTCTGATGATAATGGGCCAGATTAAGCTGGAAGACGAGAAACATCGTGTCTTCAGGCGGGTTGGTGTTTACTGAGGTGTTCGCCCTGGTAGCTAGATGCCCCCATGTTTCAATGGCTGTGCACTTGGTATGTACAGTATGCTCCTGGACAAGTGAACAGAAAATGGAACACAGCCTCCACTTCCAATCTGATGCTTCCGTGGCCTCAACTTCTGTAGTGAGCTAGTTTATTTTTAAGTAATATGTGTTTACTAAGGAAGTTGGGTCCTGGTGACATGGCCAATGATTTCAGCATGGATACGATGGGAAAGCAGTGTTTCAAAAATAACTTAAGATCCAACTAAGACGTGTGTGAGGTGAGGAGGAGTGCTGTTAATGGTTTCTAGAGTGATTAAACAAAAGCACACATGCCTTGTACCCACGATGTGCCAATAGTAATGCACACATATACTTCATGCACCATGACATGTACGCAGCATGTATTCTTTTTTTTGTTTTTGTTTTTCGAGACAGGGTTTCTCTGTATAGCCCTGGCTGTCCTGGAACTCACTCTGTAGACCAGGCTGGCCTCGAACTCAGAAATCTGCTTGCCTCTGCCTCCCAAGTGCTGGGATTAAAGGCATATACCACCACTGCCCGGCTGCGTATATTCTTTATGTGCCAAGACATGTAGACTGTGGAGCACAGACATGCACAGTGTACCATGTACCATGATTGAGATCTCTACTAAAGCTGAAGACAGGTGGAGTCCTTGCTCAGTATAAACCGTCACTTTATGGTTTAATTTCCTTGCTGACTTTTGGAATGTTACCAGCGATGGAGTACAGCCAATGCCTGTCACACAGTCAGTGTGGCCCTCTGGAGCTCATCTTTGTGCTGTGCCATTGGAAGCAGATCTTAGGCGCCAGGTTACTCACCATAAACTAAGTTACTAAAATGGATTTCTGGGTGGAGTTTGTTATTTCTGAGGGTCTGGAAATCCAGTCCAGTACTTGCGTATGCTAGGCATTCACCTACATATAAGGTAAGAGTTTGGGTTTTTTTTGTAGATAGCTTGGTGGGGGAACACACTGGAATTGAACCTAGGACTTTGCACATGTAGCAAACACTCTCACTAAGTTCTATGCCTAGTCCAGCTGGCAGGTTTTAAAAATATTAGCCATTAAAAAATAATGGAAATGGGTGTAATGGCAGGTACCTGCCATTTCAGAACTTGGGGGGCTGGACCAAGAAGATCAAAAGTTAAGGGCATAACTGGGCTATAACATGGGTTCAAGGCCACTTAGGGAAATGTAGTAAGATTCTACTTGAAAATACAAGAAGCCAGAGATCAAATTCCGTGGTAATATGCTTACCTAGGAGGCATGAGGCCGTGGGTTCAATCAGTGCCGCAAAAGCACTGAGGCAGTAAAAGCTCAGCAAGCTTGGTCCACACCTGTAATCGCAGTGCTCAGAAGGATCACAGCTTCAAGATCCCTGGGACGACAGCACACATGTGAGGGCATCCTGGGCTATGTAACACGAAAGGCCGTGTGTGTGTGTGTGTGTGTGTGTGTGTGTAAGAGAGAGACAGACAGACAGACAGAGACACATACATACATGCGCACAGGCACCATAGTTGATTCCCTTTGTCTTGTAGCCTTGTCCTGAAGTTGTCAGGCTTGATAGCAAGCGCCCTTAGTGTTGTGCAATCTTTAGTCATCAGCTAAGGAAAGCGATACCAAGTCAACTGTGTTGACACCTCAGGGATGTTAAAGCTACTTGGGAAAGAACAGGGTCGGGCTTGGAGATATGTTTGTATGTCCTTGTGCCATCTAGTGACTGACTGACTGTCTCTAAGGGCAACCTGCTAAGATTCTTTTGAATATAAAATGAGATAATATGTCAAAGAATAAGGAGGGTGAGTGTACAGGAAGATGGTAAAAGTATTTGCCACATAAGCCTGATAACCTGAATTCAGTCCTTGTAAGATCTCCGTGGTGGAAGGAGAAAATTGTCTCCTGACATCGCCCTCCATCCTTGTGAGGCTGGGCATACCCCTGCACCCACACATGTCCATGGGAATACCTTTAATCTTTCTTAAAGGAAGAATGGAAAGTGGGAAATAGATTGGTTTATTTGTTGATTGGTTGTGAGCTATTGCTGGTGTCTTCAGCTTGTATACACATCTCCAGTCCCCATGTTTCCCAGTGGCTGTCATGTGGCCTTGTCCCTATAAACAGAGAGCAGTAGTGGATTTGGGACCTACCTCTTAGCCCTAACAGGATCCTCCTGTGGATCCTGACTAGTTTCATCTGTAGTGACCCTCTTGAGTCGCTTCTCAGCTTGGGTGTGAGGAGTTAAGACTCTTGTCTAAGTTCTGCCTTTATATAGTGCACAGAGCATTCTTAAGGAACACATCACACTCTGTCTAAGGTTCATCCTTAGGAAGCCTATACATAAATGTAAAGTCAGTATGCATAGTGGAATGATTGATACTCTTAGGAACTCAGCAAGGAAATAAGCAAAGAGTGCTCCAACATGGTGTAGCCATCTGATGAATAACAGGCAGCCAGGAGCAGTCTTTGGACAGGAATGCCTATAATGGAAGCAGAACACAGCATGACCATTTTTTGTTAAAGTGCTATAGATTTAGAAATATATCTAGGGAAAGGTAGGGGGAATTTAGCAAAAATATTAACAGCAATGAGATTTAGGGTGCTTTTAGTCTTTTTAAAAACTTTTTCTAATCTGATAAATTTGGACTTGAAAATTATAGAAAATTCTAGTAAACTATAGACAATTTAGCATGTGAAATAATAACTATTAGTATTTGCAAGCATTGAAACAAAAGCAATTGGAGAGCAGATGTTTGATTTTGATAAGTTTGTTCAATGTATGGAATGAGTAATTGTCAAAGTACAGACTTAAAGAAACTTATAGCAGGGCAGTGGTGGCATATGCCTTTAATCCCAGCACTTGAGAGGCACAGGCAGGTGGATTTCTGAGTTCAAGGCCAGCCTCAGTCTACAGAGAGAGTTCCAGGACAGCCAGGGCTATACAGAGAAACCCTGTCTCGAAAAAACAAAAAAAAAAAATGAACAAACAAACAAAAAAAAAGAAACTCATAAAAATGGCTTGTTGATGGTGAGAGGGCTGTGGGCATTTCCTGCAGGACTTTATTAACTTGGTGCCTGAGAGAAGTTTAGTTCTTAAGTGACTTGAAAATGTCAGAGAGAGCTGTAAGTAGCATTGGTCAGAACCATGGCAGGACCATGTGGTTTTCTTTTTGTTTTGTTTTTTTGTAGGATTTATTTATTTATTTTTATGTATATGAGTACACTATAGCTGTATAGATGGTTGTGAGCCACCATGTGGTTGCTGGGGTTTGAACTCAGGACCTTCGGAAGAGCAGTCAGTGCTCTTACCCGCTGAGCCATCTCTCCAGCCTGACCATGTGGTTTTCCTTCGGCAGGTCTGTGGGACAAATATTCAGTAAGTGGTTTGAAAAACTGCCCAGTTACACGGTCTTGTTTTTGCTTTAATTTACTTTTATAAATGAAAGCCAATTTGATCTCTTATTTCAGTCTTTAAAATGTCTTTCCAGGTTAAGAATTTTGCAGTTATTTATCTTGTGGATATTACAGAAGTGCCTGACTTCAACAAGATGTACGAGCTGTACGACCCATGCACTGTCATGTTCTTCTTCAGGTATGCTGTCTGAGAACTGCTGCTCACATGGAGGCCTGTTGCTGTGGAAGCTCAATGGGACAGGTCCCTTGGTCAGGAGGAAGTCAGTTGAGCAGTTTTACCACAAGACAGTCAGTGTGAATCTTTTAAGTAGTTGTAAAGTACCAATTCCAGCTTAACATTGAGTAACACTGTCCAGAAACTGGTGTGAAGTATAAGATACCTTCAATTAAAATCTGCTGATGAACAAACCTTTTAAAATACAGCTTGACGTGCTAGATATTATCACTGATATTATGTGGTGTCCTTTGAAAAACTCCAATAAGAACCTGAACTTGGCTTCTTTGCTATGTGCACGTCAAGGTTGTTTGATCAGCTCCAACATTGCGATGGAGATCTGGAAAGACATCTCCAAGTGAAACTGGCTCTGCTCATCAAAAGGTTTCCTGTAATTACTAAAGAAGTTGGTATATAGTCATAGAACTCCGAAAGTAGTGTCCACATTAATAAGCAGGATTGTGTGTTTAATCTTACACACAAACTTAATGGTGTAAATTGGCTCTCGTTTGTGAACTCACAGCTCCGGGGCTAAGGTAAGCAAGGTCTCTCCAGTGTGACTTGTTGGCTGAGTACTGGACTGGTGTCCTGTTCACGAGTCTGAGGCTTTTCTTCTCAATGCTTTTGGTGGGAGTTACTCTGCTCTTAGAGATTCCTCTGCCTGAGTAAGGCGGCATCCATTGTCTGTCAGAGTGAGCCCTCTTTACACAATCCTCTGACTTCTGGTTCTCTCTCTTAGAGGGAGGGTTAGGTTAGTGTGAGCCTGGGTAATCCAGGATAATCTCCTTTTTAAAGCTAGCTGAGGAGCAGGACTCAGTCTGCAATGTCCTGTGCAGGGTCACAGTAGTGGTCACAGGATCTCGGGAGGTCTTTTAGCATTTTGTCTATTACTCCTTGAGATTATCCTAACCTTAAGCAAGCCAGGACCCTGTCCACAGTTTCCAAGGACCCTTGAGATTCCACTCCTGGAACCAGCAATCACAGTCATCATTGTCCAGATCATCCTGTCAGCATGGTCTGCCGTCTACAGAGTGACCCCTCCCTGTGAAGTTGTTGCCTGTGAGGCCAGAGACCTAAGTGACAACATCTCCAGCAGTTCTAGCTCAGAGGGATTGGGCAGAAACAGGGAGCCCGTTCCCCTCTCCACCCCCAATACCCCTACACCTGCACACACACCGCGCAGGGCCAGACAAGCTTTAATAAGGCTTGGTGTTACCCTCCTAGCTTCGTGCTCCCTCTGGGAAGGGATCTAACCAAGTCCCCTTCATGACTGATGTTTGTGGCTGGACAGATTGACCTGCCTCTTCAGCCACAGTGGGGGCCATTCTTTTCTCTGCACAGTCCTCTCTGTCCTTCACGGTTTGAGGGTATGTGATGAGTTAAACAGGAGTTGTCTGCCACTGGGTGAGTCCTAATGAACAGTTGGAAATGATGTTCCCAGTTCACAGGCCTCCTAGAGGTTGGGAGGGCCTCTCACCATTGGGAGACACACCCACCTTATCTCCTCTGTCTGAATACAGGCCTGTGATGGTTCCAGGCCTTAGATATCTCATTGTCTGGAGAAACTGGGAATTTAATCTTCTCACCTATGGTCTTGTGCCTCGTCATCTCTGCTCCTTTTACTGACAGTGAGAAAGCAGGCAGCATTTCATTGTTTAGAAATCTCTTCTGCTAATAAACAAGTTCATCATTAACAAGTTCTGCTTTCCAGACAACTGTAGGACACAGTAGTTCCCAGTGTGCAACCAAAGTCCCCCTTCCTCTTTGTGAGAAACAAGGCCCTCACTTCATATGGGACAGAGGGGCCATCTTAGAGACACAGTGATGGGTGTGGAAGGAGGTGCAGGGAGCAATGTTGGTACAGACAGGTTTTACTCTTAGGGCTGGGACAGAGTAAGAGAAGCCAGGCTCCTCTTTACAAAAACCTTTGCAGACATACAACTGACTGAAGCCTATCTGAATCACACAGGGCTTCCAGGCATATAAAGGACTACTCATGCCCAGTGTGCTCACAGAGAGAGTAAGCCCTGGAGCCCAGCAGGGCTGCTCTGCATGCGGATGGGAGGAGATGTGGGTGTCCACCCTGTCACTGGGCTAAGGACAATGAATGAATGTTTGACACAGAGAGGTCACGTCAAACTGGCCTTTTCTCTGCTCTTAGAACCAGTGGATTGTGGTCATGGGCTATAGTGGAAGCTAGTGTGTGATCCGAAGAAGTGAAAAGTTAGACTGATACAAACAGATCTTTAGAAACTTGGGAAAATTCATACAAGTGTAGCAGGGGTTGACATCTTTATTCATAAAGTGCAAATACAGGTTTCTAGGTGGGGAAAGGGCCTGTCCTGTAAAGGACAAGTGACTAAGGGTTGTTTGCTTCTCAGTCACAGCATGCCAGGACACGCAAAGCCATCATTCTGAACTCAGGGTCGCAAAGCCTTTGGTAAATCTGTGCCAAGTCCCTGTGAGGGAAGGAAGTGTGAGAAGGTTACACATGCTTTTTCTGGAAGATCGGAGCATCTCTCAGGAAAACTGCTTGTCTTTCCAAATGATACGACTGTCTTTGGCCTTCACAGTCCTAGATATGAATGCATAGTTGCAAGGCACAGTGGTGCATGCCCTCAGTCCAACACTTAGGAGGCAGAGGCAATGGGATCTCTGAGTTTGAGGCTAGTCCTATCTATATAGCAAGTTCCAGGACAATCAGAGCTGTGTGTGTGTGTGTGTGTGTGTGTATGCATATATATATGTGCACAGAAAATACAGAAGAATGCAGAAAGAGTGTGTGGCTGCTGCATTGCATTTCTAGAAAATGATATTTAGTGTTTATCTTTGTTTTGAACTGTGGTCTCTTTGGATGGCAATGCCCTTAAATGACATTACAGCAGAGAGAACAGGCAAGCTTGGGTTCTCTGTGTAAGCATTGCTCCTCTTTTCTCTTTCAGAAACAAACATATCATGATTGATTTGGGCACTGGCAACAACAACAAGATCAACTGGGCCATGGAAGACAAGCAAGAAATGGTTGACATCATAGAGACCGTGTACCGTGGCGCCCGCAAAGGCCGGGGTCTGGTGGTGTCTCCCAAGGACTATTCTACCAAGTACAGATACTGAGCACTGCCCTCAGGCTGTGCAAAGGACACTGGGAGCCTCTTCCACGTAGAAATACTCTGCTCTCATAGCCTCTGGAAAGCCTGCAGCAGAACATTGCTGTCGGGCTGGAGGATCCTTGAGATGAGGGTTATGGGCCTTAACTACCTGAAGCAAATAAACCTGGTGAAGGAACAGTAGGGATCTGCGGTGTGCTTTACTTGATTGTAAATGTCTTAGCTCTGGAGTGAAATTGGAGTGTTTATCTCATGAGGTTGTCAGGTTTTGCATCTTCAAGTGGTTGCCAGAGCTGTCAAGCAAACTACCACAGACTGGGTGGTCTCAGCAAAGACATTTCAGCTGGACAGTTCTTGAGGTGTGAGCCTGAGGCAGCTGTGTTCTAGGTTCCATTTGAGGCTGTGGGCCATCTGCAGCAGCCCCTTTGCTCTGGAGGTTATTGGCAGTCCTTGGTGAACCTTGGATTGAGGACACATTATCCCAGTCTTTGCTGCTTTCCTTACGAGTCATGTATATCATGTGTATGTCAATTTCAAAATATCCCCTACTTATAAGAACACCAGTCACATTGCCTGGGGGCACCTCACTTTTGTACAGTTTCATCTTAACTGATTACATATGATAATCACTCCAAATAAGGTCGTGATCTGAGATTCTGGGCTTAAAACATCCACATATTAATTTGGGGTGCCCTTCCTACCTATCTGGCAGAGCCTTACTGAAGACTGGAGTGGCAGCCGCTGAGGGCTGGACTGCAGCTCCCACTGGTCAGCGACTGAATGGAGTCCAACAGCTACAAAGCAGTCACAGAAAGGTCAGCAATCGTGTGGTCTTTATTTTTGCAGAGGTAAAACCCCGCAGAGTGAGATCTTTATAAGACTCAGAGTCCTCAGTGCTTGCAATCTGGGATAGTTATAGTCCAGAAAGGTGGGGGCCCAGGCGGAGGGGGAAGAGTTCCCTTTTCTTAGCCATAAAAAAAGCTAAAAATCAGTAGAACTGCATCTTAGTGTCATAAGGAGCTAGTTGACCAGCCATTGCTAGGGATTTGAGCAGTGCTTCTCAACCTTCCTAATGCTGTGACCCTTTAATAGAGTTCTTCAAGATGTGGTGACACCCAACCATAAAATTTTGTTACTACGTCATAACTAATTTTGCTACTGTTATGAATCGTAGGTATATGTTTTCCAGTGGTCTAGGTGACACCTGTGAAGGCATTGTGACCCACAGGTTGAGAAACATTGGATTAGAGCATCATTAAAAAGAAATATTAGGTTATCAATATACATCTTTCCTGGCTGGCCATTACTGGGATCCCCAGGGGAGGACAGTCAATCTAGAGAGAGAAGTTGGTTTACTTCTAGAAACTAAATTACCATAGTTAACCATAGCTGTTCTCCAGACACTTCACAGTGGAAAGAAGGTGGATGGGGAACAGTTTCTAACTAAACATGAGTTATATAAAGCATGGTATAAAATTGGCCATGGTGGCACATATGTGTGATCATAGCCCCCGGGAGATGAAGGCAGGAGGAACTGGAGTCCAAGGCTAGTCTGATACCAGATCCCCAAAAAAGCTAAAAATCAGTAGAACTGCATCTTAGTGTCATAAGGAGCTAGTTTAAAAAAATCTGAGCACCCAGCATGTAACAGACACTGAGTATATTCCTGACACTTTTTTTTTTTTTTTTTTTTTTTTTTTTTTAAGAATTATTTAGGGCTGGAGAGATGGCTCAGTGGTTGGGAGCACCAACTGTCCTTCCGAAGGTCCTGGGTTCGGATCCCGGCAGCCACATGGTGGCTCACAACCATCCAAAACAAGATCTGACTCCCTCTTGTGCAATTTCTGAAGACAGCGACAGTGTACTTACATATAATAAATAAATAAATCTTTAAAAAAAAGAATTATTTATTTTATTTACATGACTACACTGTCGCTGTCTTCAGACACATCAGAAGAGGGCATCAGATCCCATTACAGATGGTTGTGAACCACCATGCGATTGCTGGGAATTGAACTCGGGACCTCTGGAAGAGCAGTCAGTGCTCTTTAATGGCTGAGCCATCTCTCCAGCCCCCAGACATTATTTCAAAGAAGGGAAAATGGCCAGAAAACATAGAAATGCTCAACACTACCATTCAAGAGGGAGATGGATCAGCCATAGTTCAATCCCACCTCCCCTCCACTGGGGTGATGGTTTTCAGAAGGTCAGGCAATAACAAGTGTTGGTGAATATGGGGAGAAATTGGAGTTGTCATAAGTTGCTGGTTAGCTTATCTCGCAAAGTTCAATTATGTTATTATAGCTGTCACTCCTAGATACAGACCCAAGAAAACAGAACAAATGTCCACAAAGAAACTAGTGTTCAGCACCATTACCCATAGCAGGGACAATGGGGAAGCCCACGTATCCGTCACTAGGTAAACGAATGAAATGTGTGGACAGGCAAGTCCCCTTGGACAGAAAGTGGGTTAGTAGTTGCTTAGGACATCGGGATGAGGTAGGAAGTGGGTATGGAGCTGCGGAGTTTCTTTGAAATGATAAACTTGTTCTGAATTCAACTGTTCTGAAATCAACAACAATCATATGGTTGTTTTCTGTGTGTGGGTAAATAGTATGAAGTTAGAATTATACTTGTTTAAAAAGATTTATGTTATGTATGTACACTGTACATACACTGTAGCTGTACAGATAGTTATGAGCCTTCATCTAGTTGTTGGGAATTGACTTTTTAGGACCTCTGCTCACTCCGGTCGACCCTGCTTGCTCAGTCTCTGCTTGCTCCAGCCCAAAGATTTATTTATTATAAGTACACTGTAGCTGTCTTCAGACTCTCCAGAGGAGGGGGTCAGATTTCTTTACAAATGGTTGTGAGCCACCATGTGGTTGCTGGGATTTGAATTCAGGAGCTTTGGAAGAGCAATCAGTGCTCTTACCCACAGAGCCATCTCACGTTATACTTTTTTTTTGGTATTTTCGAGACAGGGTTTCTCTGTATAGCTCTGGCTGTCCTGGAACCCACTCTGTAGACCAGGCTGGCCTCGAACTCAGAAATCTACCTGCCTCTGCCTCCCAAGTGCTGGGATTAAAGGCGTGCGCCACCACCGCCCAGCTCACTTTATACTTTATTGATAATAGCTTTTCAGCTGTTAGGAGAGACTGGTGGCAAACAGTGTCTGTCTGTTTCACATTGTTGATTGTATACTTCTCGCTCTTGGCCTGCTTGGATTCTCATAACAGAGTAAACAGACTAAACACTGGAAGTTTATTTTCTCAGGTCTGGAAGAACAAGTTCAAAGTTCTGAGACAATTGATCTTCAGGACACTGGCTTGCAGAGCACAGTTTGTCTTCTCGCTGTGTCCTGGTGGGCTTTCCTTACTGTGTAGGCAGAGAAAGAGCCAACTTGTGTCTCTTATGAGGACACCAGACCCGTTGGATCAGGGGTCTGCCCTTGTGATCTCATTTACCTTCAATTACTTCCTTAGAGACCTTCTTTCCAAACACAGCTGCCCTGGGGTTCCTCTATAAACACACCAGCTGGAGTATGTAAACATTCAGACACAGGTACAAAAGTTATGTTCCGGTGGCTCACTCAGGGACCATTTCCCTGGTGCCCCGGGGCTGCAGAACAGTTGACTTGATCCTGTAGTCCAGCTTTGATGCAGCTGAAGCCAGCTGTGATGCTCTGCACCTGGAGATTTATCTCCAAACTTTCCAGGATACCCTTTAGGCAACGCCCAGGAACTGTTGAAGATAAGGAAGAGTGAGCTTTTGAGTAAACCCTGGGGGGTCTGAAGGAGGAAGCCATCAAGTTTGCAGAGAGGTACAAAGTAGCCAGGGTATACAAGGAGAGAGGCAGCCTATTGTAGCTCTATTGCTGCACCAGGCACAGACAGAAAAAATACAGTCCAGCGACTGTTGCCTAGCACTGAGTTGTTGGTCCAGAGGCCCACGTACCAACTGGTGAGCCTAGCACAGCAAACGGCAAGATGCAGCAGGCTGTAGGCCACCTGTGCAGTCTTAGAGCATTCAAGACAAAGACCTGACCTATGAACACATGGTGTTCATGCTGTCTATTTTGGAGCCCTGAGGGTGGGCACCCTCACCTGCTCTGGACCCACAAAGAAGGCATGATAGCTACAACACAGCACAAGGCACAGCCTGAGGTTAAAGTACGGGGGAATCCCATGGTGGGTGGGGCAGGTAATTCCATCTCTAAATTAAATTTTCAATTGATTAAAAACATAAAGATTGGGTTTTTTTCTTTTGTTTGTTTTTTTGCTTTGGAGACTAACCCTGTAGCCCTGGCTGGCTTAGAACTCATTAAGACCAGGCCACTCAAACTCACAGAGACCTACCTGCCTCTGTCTCCTAAGTGCTAGGATTAAAGACAACCCCCACAGGCCCTTAATTTTAAATTAAACCCAAAGGCAGGATTCAGAAAGACAGCTGGACGAACCTGCAGAGGCTCGTGGAAGGCCAGTGAGAACAAACATGCAGAGGCTCATGGAAGGCCAGTGAGAACTCATTTCTGAGACATTGGGCATATAAAGTCTGTGAGGGGTTCATTTGTTCATTTTTGTTTACTCTTGGTTTTGAGACAGGTACCTGTTCTAGTGCCAAGGCTGGCCTCAAACTCATGATCTCCCTGCCTCTGCTTCCCTGTCACAGAGATTGCAGGTATGCACCACTCGCTGCCCCGCTCTTGTGATTCTGATGAGTCTCAGATCTGACTCACTTCAAACATCCACTGCGGCTCTGCTAAAATTACAGTATGACTAAGATGCTTTCAAGTTTAGCACCCAGTCGAATGTCACTGCCATTATTGCAAACCACCAAGGCTATCAAACTTGAATGATCCAATTCAAGGCACACCTTTTGAGATCAAAAGATGCCCACCATCACTGGGAGCATTGGGGTGGTACTTCATTTCTTTGGTGTGTTTGGTGGAATGCTGTGGATTTAGTGAAACGTCTGGCTTACTGAGGGCTGCTGGGTAATTTCTCACAATGACGTTATTACTAATGTCTTGATATCAAGTAATGATCAGAGTGTCCAAGAACTAGTAAACCTTTAGCTGCCTAGCTGATTACTGCCATATACTGGAATATTAGGCAGTCACTTGATGGGTAATGTGTAAACTTTTCACATGGGACAGTGTGGTGGTAGGTAAAGAGAATAGGCTGTTGAATTATAGGGAACATGACTGAATATATTCAACTCCGTAGGACAAGTGTCATCAGAGCTAATTAGAGGTAGAACTTGAGTGATTTTAACTTTATATTATGTAGGAGTATCTTTTTATAAACAAGAGACTCTTTAGATGGCAAACAGCTATTTTACACTGGTTTGAGTAACTATTTGAAAGGCTGAGTAGCCATCAAATTATGTTGACCCGATTCTATCCTGCAGTGATTCCTTGGTGGAGTGAGGTTCACCCCAAGGCACAGGAAAGCTCTCTTTTTGGGGGAAAAGCATCTGCCCCCAAGGTGAGAAATGAAACAATGTGCTTGCTATGGAACAGTTCCCTTTTCTAGGTCCTATGGGCCGAGTTGGCTCAGCTCCAAGGTCCTTAGTTGGTGGAACAGTCGCCCCTGGGTTTTCTTAGCCTGGTTATGTTAGGTTGAGTGTTGGAGGCAGGAGTGACTGGCAGGAGGAAGCCACAGCAGTTCTTGGGAAACGGATACAAATGGGACGATAAAGATGGCTCCATGGTTTAAGAGCATTGATTGTTCTTCCCAAGGGCCTGGATTAGATTCCCAGCAGCCACATGGTCGCTTAATAACCAACTTTTATTCCAGTTTCATGAGATCCAACACCCTCTTCTGGCCTCTTGAAGACACGGCACATAGATGCACAGAAATACATGCAAGCAAAACCTCCATACACATAGTTTTTTTTTTTAAAATTAAAAATATATTAGCAGGCTCATATGCTTAGAAGAGCATGTTGACCAGGTGGTGGCGGCACACACCTTTAATTCCAGCACCCAGGAAGCAGATATTTGTATATCTCTGGGTTTGAAACTAGCCTGGTAGTCAGAGCTAGTCCCAGGACAGCCAGGATTATACTGAAAATTCGAGAAACGGGGGGTGAGGGGGTTGGAACTGTGAAACTGGGAACTGGGAGAGTGGGGAGGGAAGACTGAAGGCTATGAGAGGGGTGGGGAAGGGAGTGAATTTAATTTGGGGGTCTGGAGAGATGGCTTAGTGGTTAAAAGCACTGACTGCTCTTCTGGAGGTCCTGAGTTCAAATCCCAGCAACCTTATGGTGGCTCACAACCACCCATAATGAGATCTGACACCCTCTTCTGGTGTGTCTGAAGACAGCTACAGTGTACTTATAATAATAATAAATAAGTAAATCTTTTTTAAAGATATTTATTTATTTATTTATACATATGTAAGTACACTGTTGCTGTCTTCAGACACACCAGAAGAGGGCATTGGATTCTATTACAGAGGCTTGTGAGCCACCATGTGGGAATTGAGCTCAGGACCTCTGGAAGAGCAGTCAGTGCTCTTAACCACTGAGCCATCTCTCCAGTCCAGTAAATCTTAAAACAAAGAAATTTAATTTGAACTATGTGTGAACTAATAGAGTGTATGCTTTTCTTCTGTGATTTGCGAATATGCACTGAACAATAATTTGTCCTTTTTCACAAGTCTCATCTTTGGTAAATAGTTACCTTGTGGACTATGTTATTACTTTATTGCCTTTGTTTTCATTTTGTTTGTTTGTTTTGCAAGACAGGGTTTCTCTGTGTAGCCCTGGCTGTTCTGGACCTCATTCTGTAGACCAGGCTGGCCGCACACCTCTGCCACCCAGGTGCTGGGGGTTGGAGGCACGTGCTGTTATGGCCCAGCTTTGTTTCATTCTTTATTTGTTAAAATGAATTTTAGTTTTCAGTGGGTTAGGGCATAGCTCGTTGGTAGCCACTTGCCTATATGTTAGGCCCTGGGTTTGATTTCAAGTGTCCAAAAAAAAATTAGAATTAAAAAATGCACATCAAAATTCATACTGCATAGATTATTATTACTCAGACATATGGTGTAGTTTTCATTTTAGTAATCTCGCATGACTCGTTTAACATCTTCAGGTCTGAAAGAGAATTTTGAAAGAGATTAGTTTATTTACATGGACTAAATACCAATTAATTAATGTTTAGTTAAATAAATTCAATTGTAGTTTTCAATAAAATTCCATAATTAACAGCAATTGTTCAACAATTATATATAGGCAAAATCCAATACAGAGAGACTCTTTTTTTTCTTAAGATTTATTATTATATCTAAGTACACTATAGCTGTCTTCAGGCAGTACCAGAAGACATTCATTATGGTGTCAGATCTCATTATGGATGGCTGTGAGCCACCATGTGGTTGCTGGGATTTGAACTCATGACCTTTGGAAGAGCAGTCAGTACTCTTAACCACTGAGCCATCTCTCCAGAGATTCTTAAGTGATGGATTTTCCTTTTTTTCAGGTAAGAGTCACTGTGTTTCCAGAGCTTGGATTGCATGAACAGCATGCACTTTGCAGGCGATGGAGCAGCAGCATGGACCCAGGGTCTGTCACTGTGCCTAACCATCCTCAACTCACTGGCCTCTGCTGTGGAGGGGACAGGCACCTTCCAGGCAACGCTGTGCATTTGCTGAATGCAGAATAGACTGTACAATTTAGAACCGCAGATAAACCACGACTCCATCAAGTATAAGGGTTTTTAGTAAGGGTATGGGATGTCTCCCCAGTAGTTGCCAAATTTTTAATGTGAAGCCCCCAGCCGAGAGAGCACAAGTTGGGACAAGTATTCTAATTATATAAATCTTTAATTTTAAAAAAATCTGAAAGATTTTTTTCTTTCGGTTTTTTCAAGACAGGGTTTGTCTGTGTAGTCCTGGCTGTCCTGAAACTCACTCTGTAGACCAGGCTGGCCTCGAACTCAGAAATCTGCCTGCCTCTGCCTCCCAAGTGCTGGGATCAAATGCGTGTGCCACCACTGCCCGGCTCTGAAAGATATTTTTAACAGTGCTTAAATAAGCTTTAAATAAGGTCTAAGCCGAGTTGCCTTTGGTGACTGTGTATGGCAGAAGCTAATGTCTGACAACTACTTAACCACTCAGTGTGACATCTAAGCCTACTCTAGTCCATTTTTATCTTTTTTAAATTTTTTTAAAGATTTATTTATTTATTTTATGTATGTGAGTACACTGTAGCTGTACAGACGGTTGTGAGCCTTCATTTGGTTGTTGGGAATTGAATTTTTAGGACCTCTGCTCGCTTCCGTTGGCCTGCTTGCCCCAGCCCAAAGATTTATTTATTATTATACATGAGTACACTGTAGCTGTCTCCAGACACACCAAAAGAAGGCGTCAGATCTCATTACAGATGGTTGTGAGCCACCATGTGGTAGCTGGGATTTGAACTCAGGACCTTCGGAAGAGCAGTCAGCGCTCTAGTCCATTTTTAAATCAACTGAACACAGAAGTTAGGGCTTGGGGAGTTCCCCCTATTGGGTGACTGCCAGAGTAACACTCAAGCCAGTGAGACCAGGCCTGCCTATTCCTGCTGTCATTTATTGCCCTGGTCTCAAAAGATGACAGGGGTAGGAGATGGGAGGGCG
This sequence comes from Montemys delectorum, assembly GCA_019843815.1. Lineage (NCBI taxonomy): Eukaryota > Metazoa > Chordata > Mammalia > Rodentia > Muridae > Montemys > Montemys delectorum. The sequence continues at coordinate 39,232 of JADRCD010179941.1, forward strand.
GAAGGTTTGGAGTCCACAGAACCTGGCGGCACCTGGTAAGCGGGACATGTCTGGTAGAACTTTTGTAAAAAGCTGCATGTTTTGCCTACAGTCAGAAATTTGATTTTTATTTTGTCGTTTTGAGATTTGGAATAAAATCTCCCTATGCCGTCTGTGCTTGTTTCTCCAGTGGTTTGAAGCTAGTGATTTGGACATTCATCCATCATTAATAGATGACCCAGCTCTGATCTAGCTGCATAAGTAGGGATTATTTGCCATAAATTGATTGTGAGAGAGAAATAAACAAAAGTATTTATGCTGTTCAATGCCCATGGGAGGGTGTGGGGGGCAGCAGTTGGGAGTTGGGGGTGGGGTGAATAGAAGAAACTAGAATGTCACGTGTGTATAGCATCGCCATAGTGGGGGCAGGGGGATGGCTCAGGGGGATGGCGCTTCCTACCCAGCCACATGGTAGAAGAGAGCAGCTCCACAAGTTGTCTGTCCTCTAATCTCTGGCACATGTGTGCTCACATACAAGCATGTACACACACACACACACACACACACACACACACATACACACACAAACACACATGCTGGAACTAAATAAAATGCCATAATGCTAATGTATGCTAATATAAAAATGCTCAGGCTGGAGAGATAACTTAGCTATTAAGAGCACTGACTGCTCTTCCAGAGGTCCTGAGTTCAATTCCCAGCAACCACAAGGTGGCTCACAGCCATCTGTAATGGGATCTGATGCCCTCTTCTGACGTGTCTGAAGACAGCTACAGTGTACTCATATAAATAAAATAAATGAATATTTTCAAAAAGCTATTTAAAAAAATGCTCATTGAGACCTCATATGTAGTCAGAGACCATGTTATATCATGCTTAAGTATTTTATAAATTGTTTCTATGTATGTATGTATGACACATGGGCATATAATATACACAGTCTAAGCCTAAACCAGGATTTACTTGTTCCTTAAGACTAAAATTCCATAGAAAGAAAGTGCTCCTATAGAAAGAGAGTGCTCCCATGGCAGACGCCGAGGGTCTTCCTCTGAGGTGCTCATGGGATAGAATAGGGTTCAGTATGTCGTAATCAAACAACATTTCATTATTTAAATGATCAAACAAATGTATTATCTAAGACAGGAATGACTGGCCACCTTCCCAGCCTTTCTTTCATTATAGTATATATTGTGGCTCAAAACTGACTTAAAGAGTAAAGGTGAAAAATATTTTACTAAAATTTGATTGTTAGATGAGAATTTTCATTTGAATTATGTGCCTTTTCGGGAATCATGAAGGTGCTTTAGCTGTAAAAGAGCACTTGGAAGCATCTCTCATTGGTACCAAAGGCTTAATCACGAATAGTGATTCGCTAAGGATAATAGAAGCAGAAACACCCGAAAGGTATTAGCGACAGCCTTACCGTTGGTTCTTTGATAGAATTCTCGATCCCAGCCTGAACCATTAGGTCATCCACATTTCTCTGTAAGTCCTCGATGCGGCTTCCCATTTCTTCCAGTACAATGTCAAGGAGAATGCCTTTGTGGTCCAATGAGCCCAGCTCGTGGAGGAATCCTGCTTCAATCTGCACCTGCTCTGCGAAGGCCCTGGACATATGACCCAGCAGCTCTCACACTGAGGGAGTTGGACTGTCCCTAGCCAGCATATAACCTTCCCTTTCCTCAGCTTTTCTTAGCACTTGTCTTCAACCCTCTTCTTGCTGTACTCAAGGTGGTGGCGCACACCTTTAATCCCAGCACTTGGGAGGCAGAGGCAGGTGGATTTCTGAGTTCAAGGCCAGCCTGGTCTACAGAGTGAGTTCTAGGACAACCAGGGCTACACAGAGAAACCCTGTCTTGAAAAACCAAAAAAATAAAAAATAAAAATAAAACAAAAAAAAAACCCCAAAAACAAACAAACAAAAAACCCCTTAGATTGGGCAAGTGTTGGAAATCTATTTAATTTTAAAATTTTATAAAATAACTGTAGTCTAATGAACTCACAAGTAAAGACTCCTTGCCCAGTCCCAAGTGGCCATTCTAAATATACAGAAGTTCACTGACGTAGAGTTTGGGACTGAACATTATATTCTAATTGTTTGATTTCATTTTTCTGAGACAAAACACTAAATTGCTTGTTCTGGTCAAAATGAAGTAGGGAGAACCATGTCCTTCCTGGCTGGAAACCATCAGCTCTACTCTGTAAGGTTCCTGATGGCTGTGGAGTCTGTGTTGCAAACCAGACTGAGTTCAGTCAGGCTTGCAGGGCAGCCCCTCAGGCTGTGTGGTGCATCTGCTCTCTGAGCTGTGTACAGGCCGTTCAGATGCCCTGCACTGCCACTCAAGCAGGAAGCAAATGATAAAATAATATTTAATGCATGCAGATGCCACAGAGAAGCACAAACGTAAATACTGGGAGACCACGTGTCAACAGTCCTACACTAATAGCAGAGAAGGAGAAGCTATCCCCACAGCAAGCGACAACTATTGGCTAAGCTACCCCACAGCACTGGGCAACCGTAGGCTGTAGGGTGCTCAGTGAGAACAGGAAAGGATATCTCTGAGGTTTAATGTTGCAGTCAGGGCTCGGAAATGTTCTTCAACCTCTTGAAGTAGATTTTCGGCCTGAAAAAAATGAATCTTAGGTAACTAAATAAATAAGGTATTTACTGTTACTGTAAGAGGTTGTAAATACCATGGAATAACCTAAACAAACACACCCATTAATTTTGTTGTTGCTTATTGAGACGGCCTCCCTACGTAGCCCTGACTGGGCTGGAACTCACTGGATGAACCCAGCTGGCCTTCAACTGGCATTGATTTCTTTTTGCCTTGCAGTGTTGGGAATATAAGTATTGCCCACGGTGGCCCAGGGCATCTGATTATTTTATTGTATTTTTTTAAGTAGTGTCCGCTTGTGTGCCTCTAGCTGATCTGGAAGTCAGATCTGCCTGCCTCTGCTCTCGAGCCCTGGGATTACAGGCAGTTACACATCCCTAGGAATAAATTGTCCCCCTATGATGGACATATCTAAAGAATGAGCGGAGCTGTAAACTCCACCATCAAAGCAGGAAACAGTCACCCTGTCCCTACAGTCCACAGCGTATCAAATGCCCGTGGGCCCTTTGTATTCATTCGCTTTGGCTGTTTAATAGCGTATGGCACAAACCGTACAGAAATGCCACTGCGGTGACTGCGAGGTTTCAGTTTGATACTTTATAGTCTACACATCGAGTCTATCCTATGGAATCTTTGTCCCAAGGCCTGCGGCGCCCATACAGGTAGAAGCGCAAGTCCTCGAACCCGGACCCTTCGCTCCTCTGTGCAGGTTCCCTGCGGCAGGCGGCCTTTCAGAGGACTGTAGATGATGTGGACTCTAACAGATTCTTTTAAACGTAACGACCTGCCATGGTGGGTGACAGACTTGCTTTGGCGGGGGCTGGAGAAGACGCCAGGCTGGGAAGGAATGGGCTGCGCTTGGGCTTTAGGAGGAAAAGGAGGGGGGGTGGGCGGGATCTGGGACATGGGCGGGGCTTGGAGGAAGGGAAAGACCCTCTCAGATGGACATCAGACTCGGGACGTGGGATAGGACTGAAGGGTGGGGAGGAGGGGAAAGCGGATGAGCCAGGTATGGGACAAGGGTCCAGGCTCCGTAGGAACAAGTTGCATCCCCAGCTGCCCAGCGTCCGCCATCACGCCTTTGGCTCAGGACTGTATTCCCTAGCATCCCCACGGCTGCGGCCACGATCCCTTCCAATACCCTAAAGCCGGCGGGCGACCTTGGTCCTCGGAGCCCTAGGGCACGCGTCACTCACCGCGTTCTGCAGCAAGTCCCCACAGGGAACTTCCGGCGTCCTGGAGTCCATCCACACCAGCCTAACAGTCTGGGGTCCTGGGTCTTAAGTGGACCCAGCAAAGTGTCGCGCTTAGGACTGGCCACGGGTAAACCCGGGAGAGCGAGCGCGGGGGCAGGAGCGGAGCAGACCAGCAGCAGCTGGCCAATCCGGCTTTGCTGGTGTTTTCATCCTTCAGAGTAGGTGACCTGGGAGGAACCCTGTCGGTAGTTATTCATTCTTGTGCCGCGGCGACAGGACGGGATAGTGAGCACCCGGGCCACTTCTGAACGCACAGAGCAAATTCATTAAGCACACCCACCCTGTCCCTCCATCGCTAGAGCTTCTGTCTCACATTAACAGTCAACTGTCCATTACAGACTAAGTGGCTCTCCTGTCTTGCTTTTCGGACCCCAAATCCTTCTAGCTTTCGTCTAGGTACAAACCTTCATATGATATCTCCTCTTCCTGGGACCCCACAGCCGACAGCACCCCACGCTGGGCGACTGAATCTGTTACAGTACATTTGTCATTTCTGAAGATCTAAGGATCAGTGTATCAGTCAGCTTCAGAATTGAGTGTCTTTAACTGCTCAGTGCTCAGACCGCCAAGGCTGAGCTGGTTTCCCTGTGGGGAACAAGTTCTCAGGACTCCTTTCCACTTTAGATCCGAGTCCTGGCTCGTAGGTCAGCTTGTGGTGGGTTTCCCAGGACCGCGGTTTTATCAGTTCGCTTTTTTGTTTCCACATCCGCATTCCTTGGGCTGACGGCTGAAGACTGTGTATTTAGGTCACTGCAGGACCTGAAGAGCCTGGCCCAGAGACTGAGCCACCTGTGCTGCAGCTGTGTTTAAACAGATGGGGGCGGGCTGGGCGGTTGAAGAGATGGTTCTTTGGTCCTCCATGCTTTTGCAAAGGACTGGGGTTTGGTTCTCAGAACCCCACATGGCTCCCCAGTAATTCCAGTTCCAGGAGATCTGATGCCTTCTCCCGGCCTCCCTTCTACAGGCACTGCGTGTACATAGTGTGCTTGGGAGCATGAAAACATTCCCACACATAAAATAAAAAAAATAAATAAACAGAACATGGTCTTAAACAGAACAGCCAAAGGCACCCAACACCACTACTCATGAGTACCCATGCTAAGCCCCTGCTTCACACCCTGGGGCTACCAGGGGGAAGGGCGATCGTTCAGTCCCTTTGGAAGACACCGGCAAACAGTGTTCACCACATGACTGCATTCCACTCCTAGGTGTGTGCAAGAAACAGCAGCATACACCTGCATAGAAACGTGCACACCCTTTATAGTAGTACTTAGTCATTGCAGCAGTCAAGGAGGAAACAACCGGACGGA
>JADRCD010179943.1:9874-21113 GCA_019843815.1 Montemys delectorum
CCCCCCCCCCCCCCCCCCCCCCCCCCCCCCCTCTCTCCCTCTCCCTCTCTCCCTCCCCCCTCCCCCCTCTCTTGTTCACCGAGGCACCTACCCAGCAAGCTTTTTCTCATTTCCGGTTAGCTTCAATGCCACATGGCCACCATTTGGTCCACACTGACCTTTTCTCTGTGATGATGAGAGGATGGGCTTCTGTAATCGCTCTCAACTGGTCCTTCTCAACTCCTGTGGCCACCGTATGCTCCTCATCTTCAAGGTTCTGGTCTCCTTTGCAAAGTTTGTTGAAACATTACCTAACTATATCTTCACTAGCAGTCCCTAAACAAATGTATCCTTGTGTTCAGAGTGTCTCTACTCCTCAGCCATCCATTTTGAAGTCACATAAGAAATCCCCTGAATTTGCTTCTTGTCTAACATCATTTCCATGTTATATAATACATGTAAAATAGACATGTGGTAATAAATCATTAGCAAACGCGAGGAAGAGGGAAATGGGTGTTAAAGGTTTGTGTAACGTCACCACATTTATTTAAAAATGTACTCCAGTATCGAATGAGAAGTTGCAGCAGTGGAAAAACCACACTGATTTTCACAGCAGCCTAAATAAAATAATATGTCAGGAAGCGTAACACAAAAGCCGGTGGCTGTTTCTCCCTGGGTCATTGCTGGTATGAAACAGCCTTTGTTTCGTTTTGTTTGTGGAGTCCTTTCTAGGCATAGAATTCTTGGTGGGGAAGAACTGTGATTGCTTCGTCATCGTCTGGTCCGGGCACGGGCGCACGTGTCAGAGGCCGGTTCTGTGGTCCTGTGGGTGTCTGTAGTTCCTGCTGTGCAGCCTTGGAAGGTTTGATGCATGCATGTGCACTCTAGCATGAAGCCTTTTCTAAAGTTCCTTGGTGAGTGCTCAGGAAACTGTAGGCACACTTTGTACCCACCCTTCCCCTGCTACCTTGAAAACATCTGCCTTGCCCCATCTTCTTGAGTGCCCATTAATTTGGATATTGGCCTTTAAAACTGATTTTGTCCCTTGTCTATCTTTTCCTTCTACTGCCTGCCACCTTGCCCTTTTGTTTTCTGGGGAGGTTTCTTGAATTTGTGTCTTAGTCTTTGTAGGGTATATTATGTCACAGACACACACCCTGTTTCTTGTTCTGTTTCTTTCCCTTTTAAGTGTTTTGTTTTATGGTATGATGCAAGGTCCTAACTCAGGACACTCAATGTAATTCCTTTGAAGTTTTCTTCAGTAGCAACTCTTGTCCTTACCACACTGATCTTTTCTCCTCCCCACCCCACCCCCTTCCCCCCTCCCCTTCCTCTTTCCTATTTTTTTTCTTCCCCCTTCTCTTCTCTCCTCTTCTTTCCGCCACTTTTTCTCTTCTTTCTCCATCTCTTCCTCTCTCCTGTATTGGTGCTGGGATTGAGCTGAGGGCCCTGTACCTCCTGGGTCAGTAACTGAGGTGCCCCAGGCCCCCAGATTGTTTGGCTGGCATTTCTTCCCCAGTGTTTAGGTCATGTACAAACCTTTCTGTTCACAATGGAAAGCCGTACATGTGTCTTCATGTGAAAGCAGTGCCTGGGCAGGTAGTGATGGAGAATGTGCAAGCAGCCTGTTAGCCTACGTCTGTGTATTCTGTGCAGCATCTCTAAGTCTTTTCTCAAGTGACATTCTAACTCATCACAGAACGAGCTCTCAGTCTCTCATTTGGGGAGCATCATCCTGCCCAGAATGCTTTCGCACTGGCAGGGTGAGGGAGTGGGAAGGCCTTTGTCATGCATTTTATGCCATATCTCTTTCCACCCACACTCTTCACTGTCCACGTTTGGAAAGCTTTTGCTTGTAGGCGACATGTCTGTTCATTATACCTCTAAACTCCTTAGAGGAGAGTGAGGCACCTCGGGAACTGGACTGCCGTTTGTGTAGTCTTCCCATCTCTGCACCCCAGACCCTCCACGGTAGCTAGGGTATGTGACTATGGCCTCCATTGACTATGACCTGCACACCATAGTTCACTTCTGATTTTGCTGTCATTGCACACTGAGGCATTGCTATTCTGCTCTGTAACATCTGCCACTACCTCCCTACTCACTGCCTGGCAGTGTTGAGGTTTAGGCTGTTGATGCTTCGAACAGTGTCAAAAATGAACTTCTAGTTCTGTTTGTGTGTTTGTGTTTCTGGTTTGGTTTTTCAAGACAGGGTTTCTCTGTGTAGCCCTGGCTATTCTGTAACTTGCTCTGTAGACTAGGCTAGCCTCAAACTAACAGAGATCCTTCGGCTTCTGCCTCCTGAGTGCTAGGATTAAAGGCATGCTCCACTGTGCTTGGCTCTCTTTCTAGTTTCAATCTCCCTGTGTTATTGACCTTTTGAGAGAAAAGTACTAGAGATATAGTTGTTTCTGTCTCAGTAGAACAATCCGCAAAGGTTTTAGAATGGGGGTTTCCGTCAGATGACTAAAAGACTGTAATGTTGTAAAATAAGGTTAATTTTATTCTTCTTTTTACCTCTTTCTGACCTCTAAGCCTTCCTGTTCATTTGTTCCACAGAATGTGTAGGGCTTACTCAGGCAGACTGTGGAGGAGTTGGCTTTCATATTGATTAAATTGTGCCGGATCGATGGCTGCTCCTCTGCCTCAGCAGCAAAAGTCCCAGGTGGGGGTGGCAGCAGGTGCTGCCTGGCTTCCTGTCCTCCCATCTGCTAGCAACAGGAATGTTAAAGGCAATGTCTGCTCCTTTCTAGGTCAAATAATGATGACCTTCAAAGAGCATCTGCAGGGCAACTAACAGTGGGTTTCATCTCTCTACCTACTTTTTGTGCACCGTGCTTCCCAGTGCTGGTTAACAGGGGTCTCATTTGATTGGCTAATTTGTGGACACTTGTTATGTTGCAAGTGACAGGATACTAGCAGTCTGTACAGAGTGCTGTACTGGATTCCCTAGGGATGTCTTACTTGGTTTTAAGTGGATGAGACCTAGGGTAAGCACCCTCTAAGCTCCCATGTGACTCCCCTCTGTTTAGGATGGGGTTGTCCCCTCCGCTTGAACAAGCTCCCATGACAGTCAGTCCCTCCTTCCCTGGAATTGAGGGAACGATGGAGAAACGTGGGTGCTGTCGAAGGCTCGTTGTAATAGTGCCTGTGCCCGAGGGATGGGATCTACTTAGCTGGGGCTTTGATAGCTGCCCCTGGGGTGTGGCCTGAAGATGTTCTTGCCTACTGGGACAACCAGAATTCCTCCTGTTTTTGAAACTGTCCAGCTGTGTTGATTTTCTTTCTCATTTAGTGGTACACCTCCATAAATTCCTTCCAGCAGCCTGCAGCCTCGTCAAGTATTACTCCAAGCTGGTGTAATTGCTAGCTAGCTAACCCCACTACTCTTGATGTACTGAGCATCTCAGTGTGAGCAGGAGTCTGGGGATGGGACCTGGTCCTCCTGAGCCCCACAACACGGAGGCCCTCTGATACGCTTTAATGCCTGATTTGGATTCTGGAAAGCTTAGCCCTCGAATTTGAGGTTTTGAGCCTTTTTCTCTCTCTGAGCTGGCGTGTGTGGAATGTGCTGAACATGAGCATACCTCTCCACAGAAGGAAAACATCCCCCTCTTGTTCCTCTCCTTCCTCCCTGATAACACACAGGTGGTTTGGATCATCACATATGTTTATTTCTTGTTAAAAAAATTTTTGTGTAGTGAAACACATAAAATTTACCCCCTCAGCCATTTTAAGGTATGCAGTCCATTCTGAATTTACTCGCATTGTTCTGAAATAGACCCGGAGCGTTGTGCCTTGCAGAATTGGATTTTTCAGTCCCTTAGGCAGCAACTCTTCTTTGCACCCTCCCCTAGGCCCTCTTAACTACCATATTCTTCTGTATCTCTGAATTTGACTATGTTGTAAAACTCACGTGCATGGGATTATGTGGTAGTCGTCTTCATCTGAGTGAGTGGCTTCTTTCATTTAGCCGGTGTTCATCCATGCGGTGCTATTCTGTCTAAGGCTGCATGGCATTTCATTGTGTTTATGACCCGGCTTTGTTTATCCATTCACTCATCCTTAGTCTCTAGATTGCTTTTATTCCTGTCCTTTAGAATAATACTGCTGTGAGCACAGGCACTCAGACACTCTTGAGTCTGCTTTCAGCTGCTTTGGTTTATAACTAGAAGTGGGGTTGCTAGATCACGTGGTAGCTTTGGATGTATTTATCTATCCATTTATCTATCCGTCTGACTGTCTCTCTGTCTATCTAGGGAAATAGCCAAGGAGCCATTTCCATCCTGTTACATCAACAATGCCAGGAAGTTCCAGCTTTTTTGTTTGTTTGTTTTGTTTTTGTTTTTTATTTTGTTTTGTTTTGTTTTGTTTTGTTTTTTGAGACAGGGTTTCTCTGTATAGCCCTGGCTGTCCTGAAACTCAGTCTGTAGACCAGGCTGGCCTCGAACTCAGAGATCTGCCTGCCTCTGCCTCCCGAGTGTTGGGATTAAAGACATGCGCCACCACCGCCCGGCCCAGCTTTTCAATATTCTTACCAACATTACCAACCTTAGTTTTCTTGTGTATGCATTTTTTTTTTTTTTTAACAACGAACATTCTCATGGGTACGAGGTGATCTCTTCTGTGGACTTGATTTGTGTAACTGATAATTCGCTGACTGGTGATGTTGTCTGCTGTCTATTTGCAGATTGTCTTTTGAGGTGTATCTGTTCAATGCCTTTCCCTGCCCTCAGTCGTTACTCCATTTTGCTGTTGAGTTGGGAGTATTTGTTCTGTGTTTTGGGTCATGATCCTTCAGCAGTATCTGATCTGCTGGTGTTTCCTTTGCTTTTCCATGTTTTCATGATTGTGCTTTTCGGTGAATGAAAGTTTCCCAGTTTGATGGTCCAATTGTCTGGTTTTTGCATCCGTCATTTGTAGATATCCATAGCTCCTCCCTGGGCTTTCTTATAGGAACTGTAAAGTTCTGGGTCATAGATTTTTATAGCCTTTAATCTTCTAAGCTATTTTTTGTCTGTACTGGAAGGATGGGGTTTAACTGTATTTTCATTGCACAAGGACATCCAGTCTTTCCAGTACTGTTTATTTAGGAGACCGTCCTTTCCCTATTGAGTGGCATGTGTTGTCATTAGAGCATATATTTATGGTTTCTTTTAGGCCTCCCTGTCTGTGTCACTACTTAATATATTTTTCTTTCCATCAATGATATACTGTTTTGATTACCATGGCTTTGCAAAATAATTTGTTCAGAAAGTATCTTTTTCTCAATGGGTTGGTTGATTGGGCTCCTTTCACATTCCTTGGGAAATTGGTGGCTTTTTATTTTTATTTGTTCTGTTTCTAGGGAGAAAAAACTATTCTTGGAATTGTAGTAGGATTCTACTCCATTGGTAGTTGCCAATGGGTAGTAGTCACACCTTAACAAAATTAAGTGTTCCAGCCTGTGAACATAGAATTTACAGTTATTGTGTCTCTGGTTGCTTTCATAGCATGTTATAATTTTCAGTGTACAGGTCATCTTACAGGCTAGGTACACTTGGAAATACTGTATGCTTCTGAAGCTGTTCTCAGCCTTCATTTCCAGCCCTCCATTTTTCCTGTGTAGAAATATGGATGATTGCCAGTGTGTAGAAATGCAGCTGGCTGTTCTTGTGTACAAATAGCTGGATATTCTTCTGTGTAAATGCAGCCGGCTGTTTTTGTGCCCAAATGCAGCCGATGGTATACACATGTGCAGCTGACTGTTTCTGTGTGCAAATGCAGATGACTGTTCCTGTGTGCAAATGCAGCTGACTGTTCCTGTGTGCAAATGCAGCTGACTGTTCCTGTGTACAAATGCAGATGAGTGTTCCTTTGTGCAAATGCAGATAACTGTTCTTGTATACAAATGCAGCTGACTGTTCCTGTGTACAAGTGCAGCTGACTGTTCCTGTGTGCAAATGCAGCTGACTGTTCTTGTGTGCAAATGCAGCTGACTGTTCCTGTGTACAAATGCAGCTGACTGTTCTTGTGTGCAAATGCAGCTGACTGTTCCTGTGTGCAAATGCAGATGAGTGTTCCTTTGTGCAAATGCAGCTGACTGTTCCTGTGTGCAAATGCAGATGACTGTTCCTGTGTACAAGTGCAGCTGACTGTTCGTGTGTGCAAATGCAGCTGACTGTATACACAGGCACAACTGACTGTTAGCATATACAAATGCAGCTCACCTTTTTGTGCTGATTTTGTGTCATGCAGCTTTGCTGAATTCGGTTTTTTCCCTTTTTAGCAAACTGGCACTTAGAAATTCATTCAGGATTAAAATCACAGTAATCAGTTTATGGCTTAACGATCAAGGAATAAGACATGACAGCATTCAGTAGTCAAGGCGTATTTGTGAGAGTCTGGCTGCAGATGCCTTTGCTTGGTTAGGCATCTGTTGACAGTGGGAATATGGAGTGGATGTAAAATAGGGCTAGTTACTCAAGAGTAAAGTCCTTTATTCTTGTCAGGTCTTAATGACAAAGGACAGGCGACCTGAGATACAGACAAACTGGTCTTTCCCATTAGTTTAAAGGTTATTTATTCTTTGTTTTTATTTATTTATTTATTTACTTACTTACTTACTTACTTACTTACATTCTAGTCGTTGCCCACTCTCTCAGTCCCCCTCCCACGGTTCCTCATCTAATTCTTCTTCCCCCTTGCCTCTGAGAGGGTGCAACCCCCCCCCCCCATTAATGTTTAAAATTTGTTGGGTTTTTTTCCTTTACACTTTATAGATGTTATTTATAATGTTAAGTATATGCATAAGCATTGGGCACATTGCTAACCAATCAGGCATCGTGATAAGCGATTGCCCCTTTTGTTTCACTGTGGCTTCCTTCCCACATACTGCCTTGGGTACTGAGGCGACCATTACCTAAGGCTGGTTGAGCCTGGCTAGGTCACTGTCCAGCAGTGGATGGGGTATTATCCCTAACCTATCTTCTTCCTCCTCTAAAAGGAGGTGAGCCTACCCTGAGCCCAGTGGCGCACACACCTCTGTCTGCAGCTACCGTGGTCCTCAAGTACAGTGTCTCTGCAAGACCAGGTTGCGTTTCCATTTTATAAAGCTCAAAGCCAAATGCACTAAAAAAAAAAAAAGCAAGTTGACCCAACCTACTTGTAAACTTCTACAGTGAAATCCATTAAAATGGCCACTGTTAGGAGCTCACCTATCTCACACATATTTTCCTGGCAAACTTTATATTATTTTAAAATCCTGCTGTATTTCAGCACCATCTGTGAAAGACAAGTTATCTAACCGAGGAGGGTCTTCTCCATCAGCTGCTTGGTGGCACATGTTCATACGTGGCACCCTTCCACATTTAGTGGGGGACCGTGGAGGAGCAGGGGTGAGTTTGATGCTCACTGCTGCCTGTCGCTCAGCCACCCAGCCGCTGGTATTGGTATTCCTTGCAGCTTTTTCTTTTCTTACCATAGTTTTTATTCTGCTCTCTATAAATGTTTAATCTCCCATTTTTCACCTCACTGAGATATTTGCCTCAGAACTGTGTGGCGATGAGTCCCTGGGATGTGACTGTCATGAAGATGCTAAACCTTGCTGTGAGTGCCGCGGGCCTCCATCCTGAAAGTTTGAGGCCACCCGCGCTGGCTGGCAGTCATCTGAGCTCATGTCCAGACAGGCAGTTTCCTTTCTGTTCACATAATTCTTCTGAGTCATCTGCAACTACAGGCAGGGAAGAAAGTAGAACTGTGCAGGACGGTAAGGTCACATTAGCATCAGTGTTGAGACATGAAAGCCTGCTTCTGAGAGGACAGAGATGAAAGGCCCTGCCCTGCCCCCATAGGCTCCCTCCTGGGCAGAGCCTAGAAGCTTCCTCCTCAGGAAGCTTGGCCTCTCTGTTCTCTGCCTCTTCCATCTGTGCTTCATGCACTAATCTACAGCCTTTGATTTTTAAGATTTGGATGGTATTTATCTTTTTCTTTGAAAGAGAGGGGAAATTGGCTTTCGTACGGTGTTCTCATTCCTTCTCCATTTTGATACATAAATACACATCTGTACCTCACGATGCTGCTGACTCGAGCTATAGCTGCTGCGCACGTGTTTCTTATATTGATGCAGTTCTGTAAATACAGTTCTACAAAGCTGTTTAGCAGTGTGAACAGCCACAGGCAAGGACGTATAATCCTACCTTACTAAGTCCTCAAAGCTTACAGAAAATGACACGAATGTCAGGATCCAGGAATTCTCGTCATCAAGCTGAACAAAACCTGCTCCCACCTTGTGAAGATTCGAGGCAGGTACTTTCTCTTACATTTCTTTATATTTGCTTAGACTTCTGTCTGAAAAAAAAATATTCTCATAGCATGCATGATACACCGATCTTGTAAACATTCTCATTGTGTGTGTGTGTGTGTGTTTTTTTTAACTGTCATTTTTACTAGATAATTGCATTGGCCTCAGAATTCTAGATTTAAAACTATATTCTATCAGGACAGGTGACTTCATTTTCTGTGTTTCCTGCTCCTTTAGAAGAGCCCACGGGGTGCTGCAGTAGATTCTCAGGTTGGTCTACCTCTCTCGGAGACTTTCAGGTTTGTGTCTTTGTTGGGTTTCTTTCTCTCTTGACCTCTGAGATGTTCTCATCTGCTGGGCCAGGCTCCTTAACTTGGCTTGTTTCTGTCTCTGGAAGCTTGTCCCTTGAGGATTTTCACTTGTTCGTTTCCCGAGTTGTGGTATCTGCGCTGGAGAACTTTGTGCTGAGCAATTGGTAGCACTTTCAGTCTGAACACCAGTCCCCTCCTCTGGGGAAGTTTTCGTATTTCTTTGACTCTCTTCATTCTTCTCTTGTTTGCCTGCAGGATTTAGTTTTATTTGTTCAGTGGTCTTACCAAAGGAAGGGAGGGAGGGAGGGAGGGAGGGAGGGAGGGAGGAAGGAAGGAAGGAAGGAAGGAAGGAAGGAAGGAAGGAAAGAGGAAAGGGAAGGAAAGGCAAGGAAAGAAAAGAGAAAGGAAAGGAGAAAGGAAAAAAAGAAAGGGAGAGAGGAACTATTAGTTGCACCTCTTGCTCGGGATGCTGTTCCATGCAAGCAAGCGGCATTCCTGAGTTTATTTTCTAGGTCACTAGCTGGATGGAATTTTTTTTTTCATCTCTGCATTATTCTGTTTTTACATTTTATATTTAGCAATCAGATTTAATTTCTAGTAACCCCTTTGCATTGTTTTATTTCTCCTCTAAACATATTGTCTTGTTCCTCCTGAACGGATATAGCATCTTAAATCTTTCCAAGGATATTGATTCAAAGTACACAGTACAATGATTCCCCCCCCCCCCCCCCGTGACCTGTACATTCCCAGCATCGATCCCAGCTATTAGTTTTTGACTTTTTCTTTTAGGAGCCAGGGTGCCGCCTCCCCCTCTACCCCCAACCTTGGGACATTCACAGACATGTTTGCTTTGGGTAGGAGAGCAAAGAACATTGTATAGGGGGTTGGACCTTCTGGGCTGCTAACAAAAGAGAGAGTTAAAGAGGCATTAAGGCCAGAGTTGCCCTTCCAGGACAAGCCTTTCCATCTCTCTGTGTCCTAAGTGTACAGAGTGACCAGCTGGCCTTTCCCATTCCGGGAGCCTAGCACGTGTTCTTCAGAGAATCCCAGTCTTAGCAGCAACCCCAGGATAGACGGACTGCCCCCCCCCCCCCCCCCGGTGCTGTTACACCTATTTACAAGTGCACCTCGTGCTGCTTTGGTCTTTTCCATCCCCTCTCTTCCTGAGCACTGTGTCAGCTTCTGAGGCTCCCAGTTTCTGAAGGAGGCTGCCCTATCTATACCTTTGTTCTTGGGGATTTGGTTTCTCCCCATTGTCTTCCCTACCAGTCCAGTTGTATCTGCTATACATTGTAGGTGATGATTAAATGTTATTGCTGGTTGCCTTCCTAAGCGTACCTCTGACCTGTTGCCCCCCCTCCCCCCCTCCCCCGAGCGCTCCTCCTCATTTCAGATGGCATCCTGACAAGACAGTGGGTGACACACATGTCCATACTGTATCCTGAACCAGTGTGGTCAGAAATATTAAACGTGATTTCAGAACTGAACATCCTTAGTGTCTAGTGGAAGAACTGCTGACTGGCTTGACTGGCGTTGTTTTGAGAAGGCTGTAACATTCCTATCTACCCTGCTAGGATCGGGTCTGCCAACTTTTTTTTTTTTCTTTCAACATCAAGGTTTCATAAAATAGAATATAGCATTAACAGCCCTTAGTCCAAAATTCTGCTTGGAGGCTACCGTCAGGCTTGAGAGGAAAATTTAAGCAGGAGCCTCCATCTGCCTTAAACAGCATCAATTCCAGTGACCTTCAAAAGGTGGGCTTTTATACAAATTCTTCCGTTTGGATAAGCCCACTTTTCTTTTGACTTCTGTAGACTGACTGCTGTCTCTGTTTCCTTGCCCATGTTGTGTTTCTAGCAGCCATCTGTTTGCCTATGCCCTTGGCATGTGGAAAGAATATGGCTCTATCTGTACTTGCCTTTAGCTGAGTCAGGGGAGGCCACACAGCCTCTCAGAGTGGCCACTGTGGGAACACTGAATAGGCGAAGAACTTGAAGATCCTCGTCTCCAGTGCCTGTGCAGTCTAATCAGAGCCGGAGGGCAATGGCCTTATGGCTTTGTGGAAGAATGAGGCTATTGTTAACGCCACCAGCTGCAGGTTTTTATCTCGGGCCTATAAACATCTCCGACATTGGTTTTCACTTGACCGCAAACAGAAGTATAGGCTACCTGAGTCTTTTTTTCTTTGCCCCTGCATTTCCTTAAATTCCTCCACGGGCTCTTTAGCCTTATTCTTCTTAAAGCATTTAGGAAACCGTGCCCTTGGTGGGTGAGAAGTGTCCAGTTAATGCTTGATCTGTGAAGCCCAGGCTTTTCCCGCTTCTCCAGCAGTCGCCATCAGAAGCGGTGACTTCTTCCCATCCTTTGTCTTAACCGTAATGAAAATGTATTGGCTGTCGAAACCAGGCATGTTCACTCTGAATATGATTTCTATGTTTGTGCCCCTTGCAGAGTCAGTACTAACTGATCTTTATAGCCTGAAGTCACAGAGCCGAGTATTCTGGGACGTGCAGTGTAGTCTGCAGAGTGTGTTTACAGACAGCTTCAAAGGGTGCCTGTAGCTGTAGGGAAGTCAGTGGGTCTGTTTTAGAGGCCTTGTGTGAATTTACTTTTCACTCTTGGGAGGAATTCTAACACACACACACACACACACACACACACACACACA
>JADRCD010179945.1:0-10383 GCA_019843815.1 Montemys delectorum
ACTGTCTGATGAAGGCCCGGAGGCTTCAACATGGACGTGGGATTCCTGGCTTTGCCACTGCTGACTCCGACACTAAGAGCTGTGAGTAATATACTGTCAAGGAGACTTCTGGCCACCGAAATCCTTCTGCCCGGTCGTTTCATTGGCCCCTCTAGATCACCTGTGTGTGGAAAGATGTCCATTTTCACTGTGGTCCAGAAATCTGATCAAATTAGGTATCCCAGATTGGGGCCCCTGTTATCTTATTCAGAGTAATAACTCTGTGATCAGAGGATTGAGTGCAGAGGGCTTGTACTCTTATTACACAGCTTAAGAAAATAAAGCATTAAAATAAGCTTATTACTTTCTGTCCCAGTACAAACAGAACTCTGAAATGTTACCATCTCACGAGGTTGATCTCCATGCACAGTAGAGTCAGTGGCAGGTAAGAGAAAATGGGCTTTATCAAGAGGTTTTTTTTTCAGATTTTTAAATGATAGTTCACAGTAAGAAACACATAGTACCACAACTGGACATGCACATATGCACACACACACACACACACACACACACACACACACAGACACACACCCCATATTTGAAAGGAAAATTTGACAGTGTCCAAGGGTTCATTCTTCCCACCTATAATACATTCTGATAGCTTCTTTTCTGCCCCATTTTGTAAGGAATATCAGTGGTGTAGGGGCTGGAGCTGGAGCAGGTAAGAGTACTGGCTTTTCTTCCAGAGGACCGGGGTTCCTAGCACCCATCTGGTAGCCCACAACTGTCTGTAACTTCAGTCCCAGGGGACCTGATGATCTCACACAGACATACATGCAAGCAAAACACTGATGCACATAAAACCTAAACTAAAGGGGAAAAAAAGAGAAATAGCAATGGTGGTCACAAATGTGAGTTGATTTCACATCCCATCAACCATTATAATGGGAAATATGGAAAGCACTGTTTTAGTTTTTCTCGTGTTAAAACAAAACAAGATGTGAGGAAAGGAATTCCTTCTCAGCCTCCCCGCTCAGTTTTCTCACCTCTGGTCCTTCCAGGCTACTGAGGATGTCATGCTGGCCCTTACTGTGTGAGCAGAGGAAAGCAGCCTTGCCTCCCTCTCCTGTCCCAGCATTCCTTGCATCTCTGTTATACACAAAACCCCTCAGGCCAAGGCACTCCCTCCCCTCCCAGCCTCTGCATCTGCTGCCCTTCAACATGACTGCTGCCCAGATCCATTCCAGCCCTGTCGTGATTTGACTGACAGCCTTTCTACCTCACTGAGTGTGGGTCCTGCCCAACTATGAGAGTGAGCTTTGTGTCTCCCATTTGATCATCTCTATGCTTTGTTGTAGTGGCTCAGGGTTTGCATGTTTGCTTGCTTGCTTGCTTGCTTGCTGGCCTCAGCCCTGCCAATCCTGAGTCTGTGCTCTGCTGTGTTTGTTGCCATGTCCCCAGCGTCCCCAGCCCAGAGCTCAAGACTTTGCATGAAGTATGGACACAATGAATGTTCATTGAGGGATAGACTTTAGACTCCGGAATCGTTAAAACCATGCACAGAACCACTGTGCCAACCAGACATAGTGTCACACTCCCATAATACAACATTCTGGAGGCCCAGCCCTGAGGATCTTGGGTTAGAGGCTTTCCTGGATTATATAACAAGACTCAATAAATCAAAGGAGAACAGCAAACAAACAGAACTACCCTGGGGGTCCAGAGGGGACAATAATTACATGGCTGGAACATGAACTACTCTAACCAGAGTGAGCATGGGGAACCACGATCATGGAAGCATAGTGATTGGATACCCAGAAGGTGGACATATGGGGCCAGAGAATATGTCAGTCCCAGTTGAGATTTCTCTGACTTTCAGGGTTGTTTTATGAATGGCTTCATAAGAAGTGCTGCTTTGTTGATCTGGTGGTCATTTGGGAGCAATTGGGACTACAGAGTTCGATTGATTGCACGTACTGGGTTCCCTCTGAGATGGGTGGTACCTGACCTGATTCCCTTTGTGATCAAGCGGCTGACCGGCATTGATGTTGAGACATATTTTTCTGGGGGCCTAGAAGACAGAATCCTTGCTCTAGCCTGGATATTCGTGGTGAGGCCTGGGCCAAGGCCAAGGACATTTCAAGAGGGGTTCTCAACCAAAGCAGGACAAATTGCATCAGAAACCTGGATTTTACAGATGGGGTACTGAGGCTCACAGAGGGCAGGACTCCACATTCATAGACCATGCTGTGGCAGAGGTCTAGGGAGAATCTGCTTTCCTACTTAGGCTCCTTCCTAAACCCCATAGGTTACTCAGCTCACAAGTGCTGAGACTTGAACCCTAGCCTCTGATTCTGAGGCTCCTGTTCTTTCTGTTGCTCTACACTATCCCCTTATGTCTCCTCTGTCTCATGTCCTGGGACATGGCCAGAGCAGGAGACTGATGGTCCACCAAATATGGTAGGGAGTGGAAGGTGGTAGGCCTTGCTCTTTAACAGGCACTTGGCAGACCTGACATCACCAGGTCAAGGGAGCTGATTGAAAACTTCCTGTAAAATAAAGACAATTATTACCTTGCAAGGTAAGAGACTCCCTGCTGTCATCATGAGAATTGACACATGGCAGCTCCTCTATGAAGTCTTAGAGGCAAGTTGTTGATTAACAGGAGTGGCCCGGCTTGCCACTTGCCTGTGGAACTGAGATCAGAAGGTAGTGAGCAGGAGACAAGAGACTAATGATTCATGAGCATCTGCTTTGAGCCAGGCATTGCACGGAGAGTCACAGTTGCTGGTGTTGACTAGGTGCTCACAGCAAGGCAGGTGCAGTGAGTGCGCTGTCTAATTTCATAGGTGGTAAACTGAAGCAGAACGGGACATAAGATTTCACATCTTGTGAGAGCAAAACACAGATTTACACCTTGGGCAGTTGGATTTGAGAGCCCTTCGGTAGCCTCCATGTTTGCACACGTGTCTCATCCCTGCTGAGAGGCCCAAGGGTTGGTCATCCCTGTGTTGGGCTGTGCTGGGCCCTCTGAATAGGTCCTGGTCCCAGGTGAACACCCACCAGAGTCTTCCCAGGACTTCATCCAGTCTCCATCCCTCCATATTCCCGAGAATCACTAGGAAAGGTCCCAGCTGCCTGTCTACTGTGCTTCCCTCTACTTGAGTGCCTACTTCCAGCCCCAGACAGTGACCTCTCCTGCTGGGTGGGATTTGGATGCTGTGGTGCCTTCCACTCTCTCCGCCTTGCTCTGTTTCCAGTGTGCAGAATGCCCTCTCCCTTGAGCCCTGGGGATTGAAATCTAGTGTCTCCTGTTAAAGATCCAGGAGCTGGGAGCACAAGCAAGTTCTGTTCTTAAAAGTGGGGGCAATGAAGAAAAGAGGTAGCTTGGGGGGGAGAGAATGAGAGGTGGTGGATAAGAGAGAGGAGAAGGTCAAAGGGCAGGAGAAGGACACTATTGCATCTGTATGTGTGCCCAAGCACCCTGTAGTCCAGAATCAGGATCCTGCTGGGTAGAGAAAGAATTTCATCAGAATGGGCATGCTGGGATCAATTTGACAAGAGGGATGCTTCAGGGTTGGTTAGTGAGTGCTGGTGGCCAAGTCGGGTGGGTGCTCCCCACCCTGACAGCCCCGAATCCGACTTTAGAGCTTCAGGAGAGGAACTGCCACTCAGGAAAGGAGAAAAGGTGCTTGTCTATATCCGCCCCCATTATACTGGTTGTTGTGAGAATGTCAGGCAGAGTTCATGCTGAGGCCACACCCAAGGCCCATTTGGTGACCCTGGGAAGTGGCGCTCCTACCTCTGTTTCACAAATGGAAGCTTGCAGAAGGAAGAGATTATTCTGCAGGAGGCTGACGTGATACACGGAGTTAATTTTATGCTACCAGCACCTATGATGGGGGCCCTGGGAGATAAAGTGTAAGTGGTGACTTAGCTGGAGTGCCCAGCAGACATGACATAATTCTGATTTTAGTCCTCACGGGCCCACGAGGAGAACCCTGTTGTGATCATTCCCTTCTTTAGAAAGTGGGAAGCTGAGACTTGAATCCAGCCTTCCCCACCAGAGTCCTTACCTGTAACTGCTTCTCTCAAAAGCGGGGCTCTGGAAAGAAACCCAATTGTGCTCCATGCGCCTTCTCACTGATGGATTGGGGGGCGGGGAGGGGTACATACAGGCCCTTCAGCCAGCCAACAGCACAGGCAGCCACCAGCCTGGTTCAGTGCTCTCCAGGTTAGGGCACCCCAGATGTGGTAGGTGACCTGTGCTGATGGTTTTTTTGTTTATCTCCTGGGACACAAGCCAAGTGTGAGTCTGTTGAAACGGTAGTCGATTGAGGCTTGCTTGAGGCAATCAGCTAATGTGGAAAAGAGAGAGGAGAGGGTGAAAGGCTAGGGCAGGGACACTGTGGCGTGTGTGTCATAGTCAGAATTCTGCAGGATAGTGAAAGAATTTCATCAGAATTGGCATCCCTGGAGCAATTTCACAAGAGGAATATTTCATCTCCCAGCTGGCAGTGAGCATTCTGCCCCAGCCAGAGCACCTGGTCTGATGTAACCAAAGAACCTGGGGTCTGGGAATGGGGGGGGGGGTGGGGATGGGGGGGGTCCTTCCCTGGCTCACGGCTAGTTCCCTACATAATCTAAAGAAACAGCCCACTCCATGGGCCTGGGTCTCTGAATGTCCAAGGCAGGGGGTGGGGCTTGGGTAGTCTGGTTCTCAGTTCTTCATCTTCACTCTAATGCTGACTCCTTAGATGGGGCTCACTTTTCAAAGACAGGAGACTCCTGTTGCCACACTCCTTAGAGGATAGAAGTTCCCAGCAGCTTTTGTGTTTCCCCTTAAGTCTAGCTTTTGACAATGGTCTTCGCCACTCAAGACCTGTCTGGGGATTATAGGAGAGAAGAGAACTACGGTTCAAACATGGGCATCCAAGCTGCAAAACGTCCACAGACATCTATGCTGTCTTGAAAGCAGACCCTCCTCTTGCCCTGGGCTCAGATTCGGTCTGAGCATCCCAGCAATTTAATGGCTCAAGCCTGATGGGCATTTGCCCAAGCCTGGAGTGCTAACATCTATTTAGCCATGGTACCACACCATTATGCCAGCTGCTGAAGTGAATTATTACCACATGAGAAGATGCAGGGTGGTAGAGGTCAGGGTGGTGGAGGTGGAAAGTTCAGATTCGTATCCTGTTGTAACATTGACTTTTGGCGTGTGCATGCGCCTTCCGTTCCGTTGAAGGACCACATTGCTGCACTGTTTGAATGAAGTCGGGGCAAAGCTCTTCTATGGAGTTGACATACATGTGCAGACCAGCAGGCAGTGTTTGGGTTCTCGGGAAAGGAAATGAACAAAAGAGAGATTTAAATGACCCATGTTCAAAAGTGTGGCTCTGTCACTCATTATTACAGTTAGAATTGTGCTCCCCATCCCCATTCTCTCTTAAAATCCTACAATATCTTAGAATGTGAATATCTGAGGAGTGGTGCAAGTGACAATGAAGTCAGCAGGCCTCCCTGATCCCGTATGACTAGTATCTTCATAGGGAAAGGAGATTTGCATGTGGACCCACATATTGGAAGCCGTGTAACTATAAAGACGGCCACCCACTAGCCTTGGAGTGAGAACTCAAAAACCAGGCCCCAAAGGCCAGTGGCGGCATACACACTTAATCCCAGCACTTGGGAGGCACAGGCAAGTGGATCTCTGAGTTCAAGGCCAGCCTGGTCTATAGAGTGAGTTCCAGGACAGCCAGGGCTACGGAGAGAAATCCTGTCTTTAAAAACCAAAACCAAAACCAAAAACCAAAACCCAAAACCAACCAACCAAACAAACAAAAGAGCAAGCCTGCTAACTCCTTAACCTTGGACTTCTAAGCCCCAGAACTGTAAGGTAACACATTTAATAAATTTGTATGGTTTGAGCCTTCTGATACACGGGGATGAGGTTCTACTGTGACAGCCCTAACAACCCAGAATAACCACCTGAAAACTTCTTACATTTTGCATGGTAGAAGAGACCAGAAAATCCCTAAGAGGTCTGGTGCATAGTAGGGCCTCAGCACATATCCCTTGCCTATCTTCCAAGAGCAAGAACAGCAGCTAGCCTCCTGGGGAGAAGGGACTGGGGATATTGCAGAGTCATCCTGTGTCAGCATGAATCCAGGGCACCCTACCCTCGACACCACCCACATCTAAAGCCCAGACTGGCAACCAACCCTGCCCTCGGCCCAGCCCTGGCCTTGGGACTGGCCTCTAGCCAGGTTGGTTGGGAGCTGGGTACATAGTTGACATCACCTATGCCCAGGTTCAGAGCAAACCTGCCCTGGTTCATAGGCCAGCTTGGCATGGGGCACAGTTGCCAGGGAGTGGTAGAGAAGCCACAGAGACAGAGAGGAGCTGGGGGGGGGGAGGGTCCACTCTGTAGTCTTGGCTGGGATTAGCACCTTAATCAGAGATAATTTGACTCTTCCCACCAGCAGACTGTTTATAAGTCACTCCGAGTCTTGGCAATATATGGGATAGGGAAACAGTGGGACCCAGGAGTCAAATCCTGGCAGGGCCATGGATGGGCTGTGTGGGCTGTGTGACGTTGGACAGGCCCAGATGGACAGACTGAGGCTTCTGTAATGTGAAGGTCATCTAGCTCCCAAGGCCCTCCATAATGGCATCTATTGTGATTGCTTCACAACGGACTGCTCAGAACTGTTGCTGAGTCAAACTCCTGGAGAGCCAGGAAGTATGCCTGTGGTAGGAGAGCCATCTGGCACATCCAGGGACAGAGCTTCTTCCTCTAGCATCCCTCCTGCATCTCTTGGCAGCCTGAGAGCATGGGTAACAGCCCTTGGCTCCCTCCATGAGCTAGTACTTTCTAGCATCTGTTACCACCCAAATGCATCAGGATTTTTCATATTTTCTGTGGTTTCCCTGCCCCTTCCCCTGAGAATGATGGTCGTGTAGCGGGAACTTTGCGTTGGTCACTGTCCCACCTCCTGTGCCCGGAACAGTTAGTTGCCCGGTGCTGAGTCCTTGCATGACTTAGGCCCTGGACTGCCTACTAGGAGTGACAAGGAAAATGAAGAAAGGACAGACACATGGACACAGAAGTGCTGAGGTTGAGTGATCTGGGCTCTCAAATGGAGAAGCCGTGGCACCCTCAGCTCAGCTTATTATATACACTTGAACAGGAAGGTAGGGTTAGTGACGAGGATCTGCGTGGAGACAGTTTTTGCGCACAGATAAACAAGAAGTCAGAGTTATTGTGAACAGATAACCAAGAGGGTGGAGTTATTATATAACAGATAACCAAGAGGCAGGGTTTATGATGTGGAGCTGAGGCAGGAGGCAGGTCCAGCTGATCTTGATAGGAACAGTCTGCAGGAGAGAGCTCTTCAGGCTGGAAACATCTTGGTGGGGGCAGAAAGCTATGGTGAAAATTTCCTGTACACGACATCAATGTTCACACTCAAGGCTCCCATGGGACTGAAGAACTGGTCCTTGTCATAGACCTACATGTGTCAAACAATTCATATTCCATACAAGCCTTTCCTGGCTCCCAACGGCCTGGTACTTAGTAGGAATTCACTCAGTCTTCCGGGGAGGAAGAGCAAGAGGGAGAGAGGGAGGAAGTCGTAGATCTTTTGTAATTAGCCTTTATTGTTTTTGAGACTGTTGCTTTAAGTCGGAGACCAGCTCTGTTTTCTAGAGACTTCCATCTGATGCAGGAAAGAGACACAGTGACTGTAAGTACGATTTGTTCCTTGACAGAGGGAAAGAGGGACCAGGCTGGGGACATGGGAGCTGGTGGCCACTGATGCCTAAAGCCTTAGGAAACAGGGAACCCTGCTGAGAGAAGTAGGTAAGCAAGAATTAGAGGGCCCAGGTGAGGGCAGCTTCTCAGCAGAGAATGGTACATGCAAAGGTGCAGGTCGGGACGAGCTTGGGTGATGTTGACAGGCATGTATTGCTGTGTACTGGGTATGGTCCAAGAACGTGCAGGGTTGGGATCTGGTGGGAGCCAGCTTTGAGATGTACAAATTCAGCCTGTAACTTCTCTGGGCCCTCAGAGGCCTCCCATTGATTAAGAGTGAAGGCTGTCCAGGTGCAGCCAACCTGACACGTGTCTGCCCAGCCAGAATTTCCCAGATGAGCTTACGGTGTCTGTCTCTTAATCTCTGAGTCTACGGTATAGGCCCAGCTCAGCCAGTGTGGCTTTAGTAGCATCCTGGAGTAGCTACACCTGTCCTGAGCCCAATTTCCTCTTCAGACTGGCAGCTGGAGGTCATTGGAGCTTTGCCAGCTTTGACTGCCAGAGCTGGTGTTAGGGCAGCTGGAGGTGAGGCAGGGCCAGCGGTTGGTAGATGCTGTCCTCTCACCCCAGGAGATTTGGGGAAGGATTCTTTCTGCTTTGCTTGGCTGTAGATACAGCTGCTGGTCCTTTAATAGGTTTGTTATTGGTGTTCCTGGTGAACTCAGGAACTCTTCTGCTTCTTCCCTGCTCTTCTCACCTGTTAGAGTTACAACTACCCCTTCCTTGGCTTCAGAGATAGGAAACTTTCTCACTTTGTACTGGACTCCAGGGCCTTAGAAGACTCAGTTCTGTCCAGTGGGGACAGTTGCTACTCTGTCTCACCATCTGGAACCCACCATCTCTGTCCACTCCAAATGAAATAAAAGAGCAGCTGCTGCCCAGAGCTTCTTCTCAGCCCAGACCTTGTGACCCTACTGAATACCTCCATTGGTTTCCTCAGTGACTGTGCTTAGCAACACTACCAGATAATAGCTCTTCTTCCCATTGTGTAGAGGAGAAGACTGAGGCTTGGGGAATCATATTTTGCTCCAAAGTTTACACAGCTGGTTTGAAGGATCCTTACTTAAATTGATCTGGGTAAAAGTCACTCCCTGGCTCTGCTGTTCCTCATCTCTACTATTGCTACTGTGGCCGGGTTTCGGGTCTGCTGCATCCCAGGTTCATTCCTGAATAATTGTGCAGTATCTAAGTCAGAAGAGACAGAGTGGGGTTTCCATAAGCCATCTGACTGTGGGGCTGATCTTGGGGTTAGAGGGCTCATTCCTGGGGTCTCAGGAGCCATGTTTTCTGGAAGATTCTGGGGCTTACCATCAATTTTGGTGAGTGAGGAGAGCTCTGTCCAGCACCCTTAGAATACTCTTTTGCTGGAGTTGACTTGGTAGTAGGCAGAATTCTGGTCTGGGATTCCAGACTCCAGCCCTGGCTATTGCTGGACGGGCAGTGTTTTCTTTTCTTTTTCTTTTCTTTCTTTTCTTTCTTTTCTTTCTTTTCTTTCTCTTCTTCTTCTTCTTCTTCTTCTTCTTCTTCTTCTTCTTCTTCTTCTTCTTCTTCTTCTTCTTCTTCTTCTTCTTCTTCTTCTTCTTGTTTTGTTTTTGGCTTTTCAAAACAGGGTTTCTCTGCATAGCCCTGGCTATCCTGGAACTCACTTTGTAGACCAGGCTGGCCTGGAACTCAGAAATCCACCTGTCTCTGCCTCCCAAATGCTGGAATTAAAGTCATGTGCCACCATGGGCAGTGTTTTTTTTGTTTTGTTTTTTTTTTTTTTTACAAAGGTCTCTACCCTTTTGGGTTTGTTTGTTTGTTTGTCTGTTTGTTTTTAAAACAAGGTCTCAGGAATGCCTTGCTGTGTAGATAGGCAAGGATAGCCTTGAACTTGTGATCTTCTTGCTTCCACTTCTGGAATGCTGGGTACAAAATACACTGCCACACCTGGTTTTATGTAGTACAGGGGATTAAACAGAAGACTGTGCATGCTCGGCAAAGCTCTATCAGCTTACCTCTACACCCTCATCAAGCCTTCTCTGTGAGATAGCAGATTCCAGATTTGCAGACATGAGTCTGGAGACAAGCTCTCTGAGCAACCCATAATATGAAGTAACTGTAGATGAATCAAACCCTGTCTTGTTTGGGTCTGGAAGGGGAATGTGGTTCTGAATGGTCTGCCTCACCCCTCCCAAGGCCCCTCCTAGGTCTTGTGGCTGCTCATATGGGTCTACCCTGCATCTCAGATCGTTTAAAAAAGCAGACAGTGATGCAAGCGGGAGGGACTCAGAAGGGCTGAGGTTACTGTGGCTGGCTGCCCAATAGTGTGGTGATGGAGGGTGTCCTTGGATCATACCCACCCCAAGCCAGACACAGCTTCCATCCTGTAAAGCAGCAATAACAATAGTGTCTACTTTTAGAGGGTTATTAATGACAAGAATAAAATAGAGACTAATGGGAAGCATGTTTGTAACGCACATGACGCTGAGCCTGGGAGGTAGTCAGCACTCAGAGAGAATGGTCTTGACAATATGGTGATGGTGTGGTAATGGCAAAGAAAAGGAGAAAGATGATGTCATCCACGGTGCTCCCTGACTCCATCCTTGTGC
>JADRCD010179948.1:9758-24634 GCA_019843815.1 Montemys delectorum
CTGTATACATATGCACACAAAATAAATGTAGAAAAAAAGAAGATACAGGACAACAGGCTTTTGTTTGTTTATTGAGACAGTGTTTCTCTGTATAGCCCTGACTGCCCTGGAACTCACTCTGTAGACCAGGCTGGCCTCGAACTCAGAAATCCGCCTGCCTCTGCCTCCCAAGTGCTGGGACTAAAGGCGTGCACCACCACTGCCCGGCAATTCTGCTCTTAATACAATAACATTGGCCATTCTTAATTTTTTTTTACTGTTTTTTATTTATTTATTTATTTATTTGTTTGTTTGTTTGTTTAATTTTAAAGACAGGATCTCATGATGTAGTTGTGGCTGGCCTCTCATGATGTAGTTGTGGCTGGCCTATCATGATGTAGTTGTGGCTGGCCTATCATGATGTAGTTGTGGCTGGCCTATCATGATGTCGTTGTGGCTGGCCTATAACTCCTCCTGCCACTGCCTCCTGAGTCATGGAATCAAAGGTGTGATTACCACACCCTGCTGTTTTGCCTTTTCTGAAATTTATGTTAAAATATTGCTTTTGACTAAGCCTTTTCACACTTGGTAACTGATCGAGTAGCACAGTTGTCTTTGATTGAACAGCACTGGTTTCCTTCAGCCCCTTAGTGCTCACAGGTAGGAACCTTTAAAAATTGTGTCTGTATTTAATTTAGGTTTCCTCTTTAGCCCTCAGGGGTAGACCTGATAAGATACGGAGAGCATAGTTCCTGATTCTAGTTTTCTTTGTTTACACCTCGCTTGCTTGATAGGTCATCTTTATTATTTATTTGCTTGTCTCTTTTAGTCTCTGTCTCTGTCTCGTCTGTCTCTCTGTCTCTCTGTCTGTCTGTCTCTCTCTCTCTCTCTCTCTCTCTCTCTCTCTCTCTCTCAGACCAGGGTCTCATGTTCTTGAACTTACGATGGATATTTCAGCAGCCTTAATTCCCTGAGTGTTGCTGGGGCTTCAGGCACATGCCACCATGACTAGCTTATACTGTTGAGTCCGGAGTTTCACCTACGCTAGGCAAGCACTCTGCCGGCTGAGCTGCGTGCCTCAGCCCATTCTGTCACTTTTGGTAGACTGCCCCATGCTGTAAGTCAGTGACGGTTGGCTTGCTATTGGTTTTTACTGGTCACCTGTTCACAAGGACTTTCCACATTACCAGAGCCTGGAACCTATCACCAGAACTTGTGCTTTGTCTAAATGGTTAGACCAGGAGCTCACTGTGTAGCACCGGCTATTCTGGAACTTTCTTTGTAGATTAGGCTAGCTTTGAACTCACAGGACTCCATCGGCCTTTGTTTCCTTATAGCTGGCAATATTAAGGTTGTATGCCATTATACTCAGGATTTTTTTTTTTAATATTTCTTGTTTCTCATTTTATTTATGTGTATGTGCCTGTGTGACTGCCATGTGTGTGATGGCTCTCTCAGAGGCTGGAACAGAGCGTCAGCTTCCTTGGGGCTAGGGTTACAGGAATTAGTGGGCTGCCTGATGAGAGAGCTGGGGACTGAACCTGAGTCCTCTGCAAGAGCAGCAAGGTACTCTCAACTGTTTCTCTGTGCCCCTCATAAACAATTCTTAGGGTTGAAAAATCCACAGTCAACATTCTTTGATTTTTAATGTTATAAAATGATCAATTAGATTTTATCTATTGTTTTGGCCTTTTGAGACAAGGTCTCTCATTAAGCTGACTTTGAATCCATAGGGATCCACCTGTGGTGAGGCACGCCTTTAATCCCAGCACTTGGGAGGCAGAGGCAGGCAGATTTCTGAATTCGAGGCCAGCCTGGTCTACAGAGTGAGTTCCAGGACAGCTAGGGCTGCACAGAGAAACCCTGTCTCAAAAAAAACAAAACAAAACAAAAACAAAAAGCACTCAACAACAACAAAAAAAAAAAAAAAAAAAAAAATCACCAGCAGAGTTGCCCCAGGCTCAATTCCTAGCATCCACAGGGAAGCTCACCACCTCCTCAGGCATCAGGCATGCCTGTGGGGCACAGACATACATGCAGGCAAAACACTCATATTCATAATATAATATGAATAACCCCCCAAAGTAAGAAAACCAGATTTGAATTCAAGTATTACCCTAATTGATAAAATAATCACTCGTCCTGTTCTTCATTCTCCGCTCGTGGTCCGTCTTTGTTGGTGGCATGTATCTGTTGTTGGGGTATGTCATACTGAATTATAGCGGTAAAAGCAGCAGGTTGTATTGGAGAGTGTCATTTGTAAGTGTGGTTCTGGAACTCTAAAGTGTAGTTTTGGGTGAGGGCTTATCTTCCCAGTCTCTTGTTTTTTGGCAGAACTGGTACTTGGCAAAGGGAATTCTGAGATTAATGCAAGGAACTTCTTCAGGTTCTATTTGTGTCTAGCAAGCTGAGTTAAGTTTGGTTACACTTCATAGTTAAAGCCTATATTGAGCTTAATAGGCTATTTCATGGAGCTGGAGAGCTGGCTTAGGCTCAGCCTTCAAGAGCCCTGGCTGCTTCTGCAGAGGACCCACGCTGAGTTCCCAGTCCACACGGGCGGTTCACGACTGTCTGGAACTCACTTCTTGGGGGATCCTCTTCTGGCCTCCAGGGGCACTATACATACATGGGAGTACAGGAAATTAAAAGACAAAAAAAGAAAAAAGTTAAAGGCTGTCTTATTTGTTTGCATTTTGCAAATTTAGGAACAACTATTTGTATAGACACAAGTTTAATAGGTGTTAGGGTTCATGTAGACAAAGATAAACTTAAGTTCTGTTCATGACATTCTTGAAGTTTTTATTATTATTATTATTATTATTATTATTATTATTATTATTATTGAGGCAGGGTTTCTGTGTGACAGCCCTGGCTGTCCTGGAAATTGCTCTATGTACCTGTCTCCTGGATGCTGGGAATAAAGGCGTGTGCCCCCATGCTCGGCCCTGAAGTTTAGAAAATTCTGTAGTATAGCTGTCCCCACTTTATATTTTCTTTCTTTCTTTCTTTCTTTCTTTTTTTCTTTCTTTCTTTCTTTCTTTTTTCTTTTTAGATTTATTTATTTACTTTATGTATATGTGTACACTGTCACTGTCTTCAGACACACAAGAAGAGGTCATCAGATCCCATTACAGATGGTTGTGAGCCACCATGTGGTGGCTGGGGATTGAACTCAGGACCTCTGGAAGAGCAATCAGTGCTCTTAACCACTGAGCTATGCCTCCAGCCCCCACCTTATGGGTTTTTGTTTTCCGTAGAATGTAAACTATAAGCCTGTGTATATACAGCTTTGGGAAAATAGGGATTTTAAAATTATATCATCTAACATATATTTGGCTAACTTGTGCCAAATATAATATCAGAAAGTACCATAGATTCCAGCCATGAATTTGCATTGTGGAATAGCTTGAAGAAAGGAGAGCTAGGAATACAGGAGCAACTGCTTGGGGCTAAGCTATAACTAAATATAATCCTTTTTTTTTTTTTCTCAGTCTATTAAAAAGTTATCCCATTGCTGGTGTAACACAATGGGATAACACAAATTCATCTTGAGTTACTGATTTAGCAGTTTCTGTATTTTGCATGTGAAGACGGTGAGGGTGAGCTCTGACTTAGCAAAGACAGCCCCAAAGGAAGGCCTCAGGACTGCGATCCCTTCGGTATGCAAGACAGGCATTTGCTCTTTGTATTTGTCTGTTGCTTGAATCTTAATAACTATTGATCAGTGATCTTTCACAGTTGGAGCAGCGTAGGTGCTGGGTCATTATGAAAAACTGGGTGTCAGTGTTAAACAAATGACTTTAAAGCCTGCATCCCAAACTGTGGAACTTCACACTGACTCTGACAGTGCCAGAGCAAGTTATGTAGTCCTGCAGCCTTTTGTAATTATTAGCCACAGTGATATGAGTCAGGTGCTTTCCATTTAACCTGTTAATTGTTCAGCCCTAGTGAATTGCTTTGAAAAATCTCTAAAGGAGGAAGATTTCTCACTTGCACATGCATCAGGATACCCAGCTTACCTCATAGGTGAATCGGTGGCTCCAGGACAGTTGAAGAGCATTGCTTATGCATGCCTTAAAGCAAAGTGTCTTCAAGGAATTTTAGTAGCTTTTGCAAGGTCTTAGGCCTGGTAAACCTTTTGGGTGATTCATATCTGCTTTATGGATCCCAGGATTGAGAGCTGCAGGAGGAAAGGATGATAAACTTGTCTATGAATATGGGGACACAAACTGTTGTTATACAGTTTGGTCAGCTGAAGTGAAAATGAGTTCTTATTAATTTTTATATTACATTTAGTTATCTAATGGTTGTCTTCACACCTCTGTGTGCCACAACTTGCCGGTGCCACTGTGTGAGTGGAAGTTAGGAGAATCTGCAGAAGCTGATTTTCTCCTTTACTATGCGGGTCCCAGGATTGAACTCAGGTATGGTGGCATATGCCTTTACCTGCTGAGCCATCTTGCCAGTTGTTAGACGTAGCCTTTGATATAATAAAGCAGACCAGGATATATTCAGAGATAAAATTATCCTATATGCCAACTCATTGCTATGCTAAAGAAAAGTCCGATTTTTAAAACATTCATTTAGAAGCTCGTGTTGAATGAAATGTCTCTTTAAAATGTTTGTTTGCTTATTTGTTTATTTATTTATTGAATTGAAAACATTCTTTTCTCATACAATACACCCTGGTTATAGTTTACCTCCTCTCTTCCAAGTCCCTTCCTCCCTTGCCTTCCCTCTGGATTTACTCCTTTTTTGTCTCTTATTAGAAAAGAACAGTCTTCTAAGAGATAACAACCAAACATTACACAATCAAATATAAGATGAAGCAAAAACTATCATACTGACGTTGGAAATGTCACCCTAAGAAGGAGGAAGTTGCAAGAGTCCCAAGAGTAGGCACCAGAGTCAGACACTCATTTTCATAGTCAGGAGTCCCCCTAAAAATACCAAGCCGAAACCTGCAATATAGCCACAGAGGACCTGGTATGGACCCACATAGGTCCTGTGCTTGCCGCTTCCGTCTCTGTGCTCTCCTGTGTCTGCTTAGTTGGTTCAGAGGGTCTTGTTCTCTTGGTGTCTTCCATCCTCTCTGGCAGAACAAAGCCAGATTTTCCGCCTCCTTTTCCTTAAGGTTTCCTGAACTCTGAGGGGAGGGATTTGATGGGGATCTCCAATTTAGACTCTCTCCAAGTAATATCTGGCTGTGGGTGCATCTGTTTCCATTTGCTGCAGGAGGAAGCCTCTCTGATGACTGGATACGGCACCGATCTATGAGTATAGCAGAATACTATTAGGAATCATTTCATTGTTGGGTTTAATCCCAGGTCTCTCTGCTATCTAATCTCTGGTTCTCAGGCAGTGTTGGGTTTTGGCTCCTTCCTGAGGAAGGAACTTTAAGTCAAATCAGACCTTGGTTGACTCCCCCACATGTTCTGGGCCACAACTGCCTTAGCACATTTTGCAGGCAGGACAGGTCATAGGTCAAAGATTTTTGTGACTGGTTGATGTTTCTCTTTCAGTTGCCTGCAGAGTACCTTCCTACACCAAAGAGGCTAGAATGTAGGGATAAAGGCTCCATGTGGGCACCAGCTCCACCTCTCCATGTTTGATGAGTTGTGTGAGTGTTGTCCTTGGCAATGGGGCCCTTACTGGCAGTTTGCAGAGAGCAACCTTTTGTCTTAGCAACAACTTGGGTTGTTTGGGGATTTCCATGGTACCCCCCTTGGCCAACAGCTCAATTGAGTGCAACCTAGTCCTGCCGCTGGAAGCCTTTCCTAGCTACAAGAGACGGCTAGTTAAGACTCTCTATCTCTCATTACGAGGAGTCCTCTTCAGCATCACTGGTGGTTTGAATAGGAATGGCCTTCATAAGGCTAATATGTTAGAATGTTTGGCCCATAGGGAGTAGGGCTGTTAGGAGGTGTGGCCTTGCTGGAGGAAGTGTGTCACTTTGAGGTCCCCAAAGCTCTAGTCGGCTCTCTCCCTGTTGGCCTGGGAATCAAGATGTAGAACTCTCAGCTCCTTGTCCAGCACCATGTCTATATAAGAGTTGCTGTGGTCAAGGCGTCTCTTCACAGGGAAAAACCCTAACTAAGACATTCACCTTCATATATTTTAGGAAGTTTCCATTCCACACCACCCTCCAAATACCCCTCAGTTTCAGTCTTCTATCCCTCAATCCCGTTCCCCTTCCCTTACCTGATCCTCCACTGTGTCCTTACCAGCCCCAGTCTGATGTAAGATATATTCTATTTCCTAATTCCAAGTTTCACTGTAGTGCATTAGCTGGCCTATGTAGATATTGACTGGCTCACTGTGTAGATAGGGCAAATCTCAAAATCGTGGAGATACACTTGCCTCTGCCTCCTGATTGCTGGGATAAAGTCATAGAAGGGCTTTAAATTCAAGTCTTCAGGCTTGGCATCAAGCACCTTTATCAGCTTGCTCCCCAGATTTGCTTTTCTCTCCCTTCTTCCCTCCCTGCCTCCCTCCCTCCCTCTCTTCCTCCTTCCCTCCCTCCCTCCCTCCCTCCCTCCGTCTGTCTCTGTCTCTGTCTCTGTCTCTGTCTCTGTCTCTGTCTCTGTCCCTGTCCCTGTCCCTGTCCCTGTCCCTGTCCCTGTCCCTTTCTCTTTCTCTTTCTCTTTCTCTTTCTCTTTCTCTTTCTCTTTCAGAGACAGGGTATTTTTACATAGGCCAGCTGTCCTGGAACTCACTCTGTTAAGTCAGGCTGGTCTCGAACTCACAGAGTTCCTGAATACTGAGATTAAATGTGTGTGTCACCCACCAAACCTGGCTCAGAGTTGCTTTTTGTTAGAACAGATCAAAAGTAGTTCTTTGGCTAGAAGCAAAACATCTCCTCTGTCAGTTTCTTTTTTTTTTTTTTTTTTTTTCTTTTTTTGTTTTTTTGAGACAGGGTTTCTCTGTGTAGCCCTGGCTGTCTTGGAACTCACTCTGTAGACCAGGCTGGCCTCGAACTCAGAAATCCACCTGCCTCTGCCTCCCAAGTGCTGGAATCAAAGGCGTGTGCCACCACCATCCGGCCTTCTGTCAGTTTCTAAGGTCCCAGTGGTATAAGTGGTGTGGGTCTGTATTTGTCCTAACCTTTATCCATTGACAGAACAGCCGTTTGTAAAGATGGTACAGGCTATTGGAACTTTAATGAGTCATCTGAAAAATGAGTGTGAGTCTGAGAGACAGTTCAGGTTGTTTGTTCTTGGCAGTCTGAATGGGCTTTGAGCGTGAGGAGAGATTGCATGAAATTTCAAATAGTCTTAAGGGGATTTTTATACGAAAAGTGGCAAGATTCTTGTGAAAGGGGGCCTGTGAGAGTAAGGGAGACCCCCAAGAAGCTGTGTTAGGACCCTTGTGCTATCATGACCTTTCAAACAAAGCTAAATTTTTGGGAAAGGCGAGGAAGATAATATAAGGTTAAACGAGTGTCTAGAAGTAGAAATACTCATAAAAGACGAGGTGTCTTGTAGATTTCCTTTGTTATAGGATAACAAAGGAAATATCTCCCGAGTTTGCTGGGGGATAAAAGAGCTTACCTGAAGAGTGACCTACTCCTTTAATAACGTTTAAGCATCAGCTTGTATTATTGTACCAGAAAACCTTGAAAACAGAACAAGTCTTCAGGTATGCTGGCGTGCTGGCTCCTCAGGGCAAGCCACAGGAAGCAGGTGGTTGCAGGTAAATATTGTTCCTTTTGCAAGGTTGCCTGCCTTTGTTCTTAAGCATGATGTTAGAGTGGCCGGCTTTGGTTTGTTTCTGGTCTGGAGCCCTGCTTGGATGAATTTAAAAACCTGTTTGTTTCGTCCATCAGCCAGCTGGGCTTTACCCATAATTCCTGAACTTTGATTATGGGGGTTATTATTGGACAAGAGCGTCTTTGTCGAGGAGCCTGTTTAATACTCTGGGGTCTAGCGTGACTAGCGGATGTAAATTGTATGGAAGTAATTAAATGTGAAGGAAATGTCATGTGGGCTGAATTGAAATATTCAGACTTTGTGGCATTCATTTTTTTTTTTTTTAATGTATACTAAGAAGGATGGAAAGAGAAAAATAAAGGTTCAAAGAGTTAAGGAAGCAGATCTAGAGATCAGACTCCTTGTCTCTCCTGGCTCAAATGTGAAGTCAAGAGCAAGTATTAAGTGAATGCCATTGCCCTTCAGGTGAACCCTTGAGAGCTAGGAGAACTTGAGCCACTTCCCAGCCAAGTGTCTCTTCTCCACACATATGTGTATGTAGCAAGAGAGTGGGTTTTTGATGTTACAAAACAGACTTGGAGGGAGCTGTGTAAATGATGCCTGTTTCTTGAGTCTTTGTTCCATTTTGTACATAGGAATGCCATGGGTGTCCATGCAGATGGAAGGAGGGGGGTCTCTTTAGATTTCTGGGCATACTTGTGATTTCTCTCCTTGCATGCTGTGCCTTTTACCTCTGTGCTTGGTCTTTTAAGGCAGCCAAACAAGCAGAAGGCCTTTCTACCTCTTCCCAATCCACGTAGTAAGTAATTTAATCTGTACCATGTAGGATTTGGCCATTAAAATGTCGTGTAATGCTTATTGTCAAAAGAACGAGCTTAATTCATTTCCCTGACTTGTCATCTGAAAATAGGGACCGAGCATTGGGTTAGCTTTAGCTTCATGCACACTGCACACCGATGCAAAGAAATATAGTGTTGGCATTGAGTGTTGTAAAATTGTGTGCGTGTGTTTGTACACATGAATGCAGTGCCAAGGAGGCTAGAGGCATTTGATCCCTAGAGCTAGAATTATAATTGGTTGTAAACTGCCTCGTTTGGGTTCTGGGAATTGAACTGAGATCCACTTAACTGCTCTTAACTGCTAAGCCATCTCACCAGCTTTTGAAATCATTACAGTCTCACTGGGTGTTCAGAGGCAGAAATGGACACATTTAGATCTGATGCAATAGTACACGTTTGGTTTACAGTTGAGTTTGGTCCTAGTAGGCTACCCTGGTCTGCTCTGATCGAAAGCACTTGGATTTTATTTTCATTCTTTATTTGTCAATTCTATTTGTAAATTCATACAGATAAGAATCAAATGTTGACCACTTTGTATTTCTTGAGCATCTAGCTTAAAACCAGATATATGTAGTAGGGATTCAGTTAATACGTCTTGAAATACACACAACTGATTTTCACTTCTGTACTTGATCGGGTAATTTTTCAGGTTGATGTGTGTTGAATTCATGTGGTGTCTCACTGTCCTTAGCATAATCGTGATATATAAAGTAGATTCCGTTCCCAGGTTATTTCGTGCTCTCTTTGGTAGAAACTTACCACCTTTACCCTTCTGCTTTCAAAAGCTTTTGAGTCTACCGCTTTCCCAGCAGAGCTGGAGAAAGCTGCTTTTGTTTCAAGGGATTTTACAGGAATTTAATGAGATTATTACACTTAATACACGAGCTTAAATGGGAACTTGGGATCTTTGCTGTAATGAAGCAGGTTAACTTTATCAATAGTGAGCTTATTGACGTTAGAGGAGCTAGTCAGTCTTGAATATTAAATGTAGCCTCAGGTTCATTTCCGGTGGCCCACCCATTACCCATAAATAAACTTGAAGGGAAATTTAGTCAGATAAACCCGGGGGAGACTGTACTCCTGGGGACATCACATTCTAAATCATTCATTCATCACTAATGTTTTCATGTAGATTCTCTTGAGATGTTTATTACTAATATGTCATTGAGGATTATATAGACTGGCTCAAGAGTTCCTTTACCTACTCAGTACCTTGTTGCTCACTTCACCATTTTTAGGAGAGACTTTGATTATCCAAAGACAAGACACTCAACAAGTTTAATTACTAAATGTACATTGTGTTTGCACAATAGTTTACATATATTTATTTTTAGTTCCTTCTTTTTAAAAGTGTGTGTGTGTGTGTGTGTGTGTGTGTGTGTGTGTGTAGGCATGCGCTCATGCATATAGAGATCAATTTCAAGCATTCATGATGGTTGGACTTTGGTAGGGAATAGTCATTAGTCTGTTTGCTCTTTTTCTCTCAGAAGGCCCATCCTCAAAGATTGGGGCCAAGTCTTACTTTTTTCCTAGAACCTAAGAGTGAATAACTGAACCAGAGACTGAAAAGGGATGTTTTGATGAGAGGCCCTGAGGCTTTCCCTTGCTTCTGCTGTCATCTTCAGGAGCTGGATCACCTAGTTCCTGATACACCTCCCTCCACATTGACTTGTCTAACAGAAGCCTCACTTTATATCATTGTGTGTGTGTGTGTGTGTGTGTGTGTGTGTGTGTGTATGTATGTATGTATGTATGTATTTAAAAATGATTTAGACAGCATTTCACCTTGTAGCTCTGGCTGGCTTTGAACTCACAATGCAGACTAGGCTGGCCTTGAACTCATGGGAATCTTTTTGCCTCTGCCTCCTGAGTGCTGGTATTAAAGGTATGAGCCATGATGCCTTTATACATTCTTTTTGATACTTTCCATATTTAATCATCCTCAAAATGGTTTATCCCCATTTTGCTCCGGAAACCGAGATAGAGGTGTTTAACTTGGGCAAAGTCATATGCCAGCCAAACCTTGGCCCTGGCTGCTCCTTTCCATCCTTGAGTGGTTGACTCTGCTGTCTCACCTTTTTGGGATCTCATCTTTCCTTCCTGCTTCTCCATTCCTGTTGCCTCCACCCTCCTGCGACTTGATTGTTCCTTTGTAGGTTGTAAGTCCTTACACGGGACCTTGGTCCCTTGTGGTTGTAACTAGACACTCCCATCTCATTGTTCTCAATTCCACCCATGTCAGAGGAGTCCTGTTCTGTCAGGGCTGACCTTCCAGCAGGCTTCTTACCCTTTCTAATATGAATACCCAGTCCCGCTCATCTTGGCTTGCTGTTTGCTGGCCCTTGAGTGGTGCTTACCTCCTTCTGGTAGCATCTTTACTTCTTGTCTGGTCTTTTACCCAGTGCATTCTATGATGTAGGTCTATCTTGGCTTTATTTCCTGCCCAAATGCTCAGTTTTTAGGGTCTTTGCCTCCCTTGAGTCTAGTACCAAAGGTTGCTGGGCAAAGTTTCATTTTCTCAGACTTTAAGAACTCCAACAAGGCTTATATCTTTTTGTTGGGTCATACCTGGTCTAGCACTGAAGTGGGCCCCATGTTGGGGGACATTGAGTAGTGTATCCAGGAGGCAGACTACCTTAGGAAACTGATTTCAACCTGAATATTAGATTTGTTACTTGGTTTCCTCATTCTTGAGTGAGGAACTTGAAGATATTAGCCCAGGTTCCTTTTAATTTTAGTAATAGATTTTTAAAGAAAGATTTATTTTTTTATTTTTTTTTATAAAAATATTTTGATTAGATATTTTCTTTATTTACATGTCATATGATTTCTCCTTTCCCAGTTTCCCCTCCAAAAAACAAACAAACAAACAAACAAACAAAACCAACAAGAACAAACCCCTGTTGCCTCCCCCCTCCCCATGCTTGCCACCCCACCCTCTCCTGCTTATTGGCCCTGGCATTCCCCTACACTGGGGCACAGAACCTTCACAGGGCCAAGGGCCTCCCTCCCATTAATGATCGACTTTGCAATCCTCTACTATACACATGCTGCCAGAACAATCAGTCTCTCCATGTATAGTCCTTGGTTGATGGTTGAGTCCCTGGGGGCTCTGAGGGTACTAGTTAGTTCATATTGTTGTTCATCCTAAGGGGCTGCAAACCCTTCAGCTCCTTTGGTCCTTTCTCTAACTCCTTCATTGGGGACCCTGTACTCAGTTCAATGGATGGCTGTGAGCCTCTACCTCTGTATTAGTCAGGTATTGTCAGAGCCTCTCAGGAGATAGCTATATTAGGCTGGCTTGTCCTTCCTTCAGTCTCTGCTCCATAGTTAGTCTCTGCAACTCCTTCCGTGGGTATTTTGTTCCCCCTTTTAAGAAGGAATTAAATGTCTACATTTTGGTCTTCCTTCTTGAGTTTCTTATGGTTTGTGGGTTGTTCTTCCTGTATTCCAAACTTCTGGGCTAATAACCATTTATCAGAGAGTGCACACCATGTGTGTTCTTTTGTGATTGGGTTACCTCACTCAGGATGATATTCTCCAGGTCCATCCATTTCCCCAAGAATTTCATAAATTCATTGTTTTTAATAGCTGAGTAGTACTCCATTGTGTAGATGTACCACATTTTCTGTATTCATTCCTCTGTTGAGGGACATATCTGGGTTGTTTTTAGTTTCTGACTATTATAAATAAGGCTGCTATGAACATGGTGGAGCATGTGTCCTTATTACATGTTGGAGCATCTTCTGGGTATATGCCCAGGAGTTATATAGCTGGGTCCTCTGGTAGTACTATGTCCAATTTCCGGAGGAACCGCCTAACCGATTTCCAGAGTGGTTGTACCAGCTTGTAATCCCACCAACAATGAAGGAGTGTTCCTCTTTCTCCACAACCTCTCCAGCATCTGCTGTCACCTGAGTTTTTTTTTTTTTAAGATTTATTTATTTATTATATATAAGTACACTGTTGCTGTCTTCAGACTTTCCAGAAGATGGTGTCAGATCTCATTACAGATGGTTGTGAGCCACCATGTGGTTGCTGGGATTTGAACTCAGGACCTTTGGAAGAGTAGTCAGTGCTCTTACCTGCTGAGCCATCTCACCAGCCCCCGTCACCTGAGTTTTTAAAGAAAGATTTATTGGGATATGATTTAAATAACATATAATTTACCTAAAGTATATATAATCCAATATATTTAGTGTATTCATGGATAGTTAGAGCTATCAAGTTTAGAACATTTTCATTACTGCAAAGAAAACCCCTACTAGCTGGACACAGCTATTAGCTCTAGTCCCACTCCCACCCCATCTGTTTGTCCTTCCTGGCTTTAAACAATCACTAGTGTGTATTATGTTTCTCTACATTTGCTTATTCTGGCCACCTTGTGTAAAGGGAAACATGTTATCGTGGACTTTGATGACAGGTCCTTTTTTTGCTCGGTATACTGTTTTCATTGTAGTATGCAGCAACGGCACCTCATTCCCCATGTGGCTAACTGATGTTGTAAGCAGATGAATATTGTTAATGCGTTCGTCTGCTGATCTGCTGTCTGCTGATCTGCTGGCGAGTACTCAGGTTGTTTCTTTTGGCAGTTTCTTCTGTTTTTGAGAGAAAAGTGGCCTCTTCCTTCTCTTCAGTGGTTTCTATGGTTGCCAGTTACAGTTTCCATTTACTGCTTCAAACGTAGGGATCTGGGACTAATGGTGGTGTGTGCATAGTGTGGATAGACAGGTTGGATACTTGGCTGTCGTCATCAGCGGAGAACAGTCAGGGAGTGCTCACGAGTTTTGTAGTTAAACATTCTGTTTGAATCATGGCTGTGCCACTGAATGAGATTACATAACCAGCAAGCTCTGGTTTCCTTGTTTGTAAAGTGGCGTCCCTTTTGACTGTTTCCTTAGACTGGGAGCAATGCTAGAAAGGGCTAGGAGCTCAGCAGTGCAGAGGGACCTTGTTATGGCTATAAAAGCAAGTCAGTATGTAAGTAAATACTTAAAAGTTATAAAGTAAGTGCTCAAGTTGTCCTCTTTTTGTTTTGTTTTTTTTTTGTTTTGTTTTTTTTTTTTTTAAACACAGGGTTTCTCTGTGTAGACCAGGCTGACCTTGAACTCAGAAATCCGCCTGCCTCTGCCTCCCAAGTGCTGGGATTAAAGGCGTGTGCCACCACCACCCGGCTCAAGTTGTCCTTTTTAGAATAGTACCTTCAAGCCTTCCCTTTCAAACAGCTGCAGTGGGCAAGTGTGTGTGTGTGTGTGTGTGTGTGTGCGCGCGCGCGCGTGCGCGTGTGCGCGCGCATGCTGTGTGAATTTATATGTATTATGGGAGTGAAGAAGGTGTCTGTGAAGTCCACAGGAGGATGTCATATCTGCTGAAACTGTAGTTATAGGGAATTGTGAATAGCCATGT
The DNA here is from genome assembly GCA_019843815.1 of Montemys delectorum. Lineage (NCBI taxonomy): Eukaryota > Metazoa > Chordata > Mammalia > Rodentia > Muridae > Montemys > Montemys delectorum. The sequence continues at coordinate 23,692 of JADRCD010179948.1, forward strand.
AGGTGTTGGGAACCTAACAAGGTCCACTGCAAGAACAGCAGCTAGTGCTGTTAACCATACAGTCACCTGTCCAACCCCTCTAGCCCCAATTCATTTTCCTCTAGTTTTATGCTCTGGCCCCTGCTTCATCAGACAGACCCTTTGAGAATGGCTCTCATGACTGAGGTACCTACCATTGTTTGGAAAAGACACGAAGGGTGTACGCTTTATTCTTTTCGGGAATGCATATAATTTTATATTTACAGTTGCTGGTCTTTAGAGAGAAGCGAAAGTCATTTTTTTTTTTTTCTAAAATAAAGAAGTAAATCCAAATAGTTTCTCCCTGCAGACTTTTGGTGGGAGGTGAATAGAAAGTTCAGTTGGCTCTGTAAATCTAGAGTCCCTTGACCCAGGCTAGTGGGACAGGCCCTGCCTCAGCTCCTTTGCAGTCCATTGACCTATGCTCACAAACTGAGATGGTCATTTCCCGACTAACCATATTTTGTGTAGAAGATGCTGACAAAAAAAAGAGTATCATCAACTCTGTCCTTCCTACCACTAGATAGCGACCCTTTGGAGCTAAAGAGAACTTAGACACAAAGTGAGAATGGACATCACTTACAGGGGACTTCTGGGACTTGTGGTCTCTATCTTGGCCCTGCAAAGAGAAGGCTTAGTCATGGAGTCATTAACCATCCTTGTTACCTTAGGCTTAGGCACCGTGAGTGAGTCAGCTTCCCCTTGCTTTGCTTCAGAGGTTTCCTGATTTACATGTAAACTCCACTTCACCTGCCCAGCAGGGCTCAGGCATGTGACCAGGGCATCATCACGTGGAGTAGCAGTCTTTGGCCTTGGTTTACATAGAGCCTAGCAGGACCACACTGGTCTGCTGAGAGAGAGAGAAAGAGAGAGAGAGAGAGAGAGAGAGAGAGAGAGAGAGAGAGAGAGAGAGAGAGAATTCTTA
>JADRCD010179963.1:0-16336 GCA_019843815.1 Montemys delectorum
TTCCATGGGTATTTTGTTCCCCCTTTTAAGAAGGAACGAAGTATCCATACTTTGGTCTTCCTTCTTCTTGAGTTTCTTATAGTTTGTGGTTTGTACTTTGTGTATTCAGATCTTCTATGATAATAACCACGTATCAGAGAATGCATACCATGTGTGTTCTTTTGTGATTGGGTTACCTCACTCAGGATGATATTCTCCAGGTCCATCCATTTCCCCAAGAGTTTCATAAATTCATTGTTTTTAATAGCTGAGTAGTACCCCATTGTGTAGATGTACCACATTTTCGGTATCCATTCCTCTGTTGAGGGACATCTGGGTTGTTTCCAGTTTCTGGCTATTATAAATAAGGCTGCTATGAACATAGTGGAGCATGTGAAGATGCTCCGACATGTAAATTAATCCATTCTTATCTCGTGTACTAAGCTCAAGTCCAAATGGATCAAGCACCTCCACATAAAACCAGATACACTGAATCTGATAGAAAAGAAAGTTGGAAAGAGCCTCAAACACATGGGCATAGGGGAAATTTTCCTGAAGAGAACAACAATGGCTCATGCTCTAAGATTAACAATCAACAAATTGGACCTCATAAGATTGCAAATCTTCTGTAAGGTAAAGGACACTGTCATTAGGGAAAATGAGCAACCTACAGATTGGGAAAAGACCTTTACCAACCCTACATCTGATAGAGGGCTAATATCCAAAATATATAAAGAACTCAAGAAGTTAGACTCCAGAGAACCAAATAATCCTATTAAAAATGGAGTACAGAGCTAAACAAAGAATTCTTAACTGAGGAATTTCAAATGGCTGAGAAGTACTTAAAGAAATGTTCAACATCCTTAATTATCAGGGAAATGCAAATCAAAACGACTCTGATATTCCACCTCTCACCAGTCAGAATGGCTAAGATCAAAAACTCAGGTGACAGCAGATGCTGGTGAGGATGTGTAGAAAGAGGAAGACTTCTCTATTGCTGGTAGGATTTCAAGCTGGTGCAAGCACTCTGGAAATCAGCCTGAGGGATCATCAGAAAATTGGACATAGTTCTACCTGAGTACCCAGCTATTTCACTCCTGGGCATATACCCCAAACAATGCTTCAACATGTAACAGATGGGTTTCTTAATCATAAGATATTCTGATTACAGAATGGAATTATGAGAAATTTCTATTTGATGGGCCATTTAGTTCTAAAAATATATATCCAATGTTAATGTGACAAATTGCTTCACCAGAAAAATAATCTAACCATCTTGGTAACAGTTGCATTAATATAGGACCACCAGAAAAGAAACACAAATAGGATATGTCTTTCATTCCTGTCAAAAGAAAGTCACAATGACCACAACAGGACTCAAAATAGGCATTCTATAGTTTAATAAAGTGCCTTTAACTTTTCTTTGTTTCAATAAGATCATTTAAAAATAAACAAAATCATTAAAAATTCTTGCATTTTAAATTTCTCTTTAAAAATCTTGAAGTTAATGGGGCCTTCCTATTAAAAGAATCCCTTATAGATCTAATTTTAGATAATATTTTTCATAGATTTGCCTTGATACTCTACAGATTTATGGATTAGTATGTTTTGGGGAGACAAAATTCTGCTAAAGTCTTTGGTGCTTCAATATTTTCCCTATCGTCTTATCTAATACCTAGATTTTTTTCTCCAGTCACTGAAACATTTATTATTTTAGTAACACAAAGGCAGCCTTGTCAAAGTCATATCATCACAACTAGTCCTAATTGGGCCTCTTTTAACACCCATTCTAGCTTCAAGTACTCAGTGGTAGAATTATTTCTGCTTAGTATTTTTACTCAAGATTAGAGATATTCTAAGGACTCCCTCAAGTGCAGGAATGCTGTGGAAATACAATTTCTTTTATTAATATAAAAGCCCTGTCCATAAATGAACTATTTCTGTTGAGTCAGGACTTACTAATAGATTCCTGAATTTATACAGAGTTTAAATGTTGTGTTCCAAGTGCCCTTTGATCCCAGGGAAATCAAGGAATGAGCTAATGTAGTCCTCGCTGTAATATTTAATAAGGAAACTTGCATAGGATTTAAGAAACTTTCCATTTGAAGGTGTGTCCTAATCCTAAATAATACAGAAGATATCAATAAACAAATAGGGGTGAGAAGGCAGTAAGGCTTAGAAATTGTGCTTATGCATTCCCAGGACATAGGAAAATAGAATTTAAGAAGCCTAGAGAGAAGGAGAAATGTCAAGTTTGCTCTGAACTGCCTGCAACAGTTGAAAGTAACTGCCAAATGAGCTTTTAATCTACCTAAGTACAAATACACACACACACACACACACACACACACAGAGAGAGAGAGAGAGAGAGAGAGAGAGAGAGAGAGAGAGAGAGAGAGAGAGAGACCTCCTGTTTGCCTTGGGAACAAGATGTATAACCTATAAGTCCCTCAACCCCGAATCTACCATACTTTGACCTCGATGATAATATACTCAACCTCTGAACCTGTAAGCCAGCCCCAATGAAATGTTGTCCCTTATAAAAGTTGCCTTGGTCATGGTATCTTTTCACAACAATGGAAACCCTAACTAAGACATAACCCAACTTATCTGTAACCTGAACACATCCTCTGTTATACCACAAGACCACAGGACAGAGACAAAACTAAGCCACAATTATGATAACAGATCTCAAGACATTTCATAGTTATTGTGCTTTATGAAGACTTGGAAATGGGACATTGACCCATGACCTCTCTATATGTAAAGTATACCAGTGCTGAGCATTCTTCTTTCTGTCATATTTATAATTATTTATTCAACAGTTAGCGTCTCTAGTAGGTTGAAGATAATTTAAAAATGTAATTTTTGTCATGGCTGAAACCAAGCATTTTGCTTCAAATAGGTCTAAAGAAAGTTTTTGCTCATGAGAAATAACTTCAAGTGATAATAACTTCTAATGATAGTAGGTCTACCCTAGGTTTTCACACTACCAAGAAACAAGTAAAGGAAGGAGTAAAGTAGTAGAAAATGGAGGAGAAAGAAGAAGAAAACAAAAGCTAAGGTACATAGCACTCTGGAGACCAATATAGTCAAGAGGGTCAGGAGTTCAGGGCCAGTATAAGCTGACTTACAAAGGCTACCCTGTGCCACATGAAACTTTGTATCTATCTATCTATCTATCTATCTATCTATCTATCTATCTATCTATCATCCATCATCTATATCTCTTATACATTCATTCATATGCACATGTAATACCTTAGTACACTTGATATTTCAGTTCATTAGCACCATTACTTGCACATATGGTATCTAACTTGGCACAGTCATATTCCATAAATAGTAGCTAAAATATTTGTCATCTTAGTTTAATTTTCATGCCTCTGTGATTAAAATACTCAGACAGAAGCAACATATTTTAGCTCACAGCTCCAGGTGCAGACCATGGTGGAGAAGTTAAGGCATCAGGAGGCTAAAGCAGCTGGTCACACCATATCCACAACCAGAAAACAAAAGAGGGATGAATGCAAGTTAAACTGCCTTTCTCCATTTTATTTAGCCCAAGATCCATGCCAGGGAGTGTCACAACTGACATTGGCTATGTCTTCTCACTTCAATGAGTGGAATCAAGTTAATAACTCACAAGCTATTCAGAGGCCCATGTCTCAGGTGACTCGAGATTCTGTGAAATTGAAAATTAACACTAACTAACACCAGTTAGTGAATGTAAAATGCATGTTAAGACACTATCGAATTTATATAATCCTTAAAAGAACATTTTAATGCCATTTATAAATCTCTCTCTCTTTACTTCCCTCTCCCACTCTCAAGTGCAGCACCCTTTCATCACCATTCTTTCCCTACCATGAGCTATATCAATTCAAGTGAGGAAAAATAATACATATGCTTTCTACTCTTTAAAGTTTTCATATGATAAAGAGTATGTTTAACACTGCTTTTACAAAATAGCATACTAATAATTCCCTTTCTTACTGTTAACATTGCCTTACCCTACTGGTAGGCTTATATGAAGTCATGAACTGTCTTCACAGCTATATTTGTCTGTTATTTTACTTAGTTAATAATTCTGTGTTATATAGTCAGACAAATGCATAATTGAGCAACAAAGTCATGATCTCCTTCTAAGCCAGCCCCAATGAAATGTTGTCCTTTATAACAGTTGCCTTGGTTTTGATATCTTTTCACAATGGAAACCCTAAGACATAACCCAACTTATCTGTAACCTGAACATATCTACTGTTATACCCCAAGACCACAGGGCAGAGACAGAACTGAGCCACAATTATGATAACAGATCTCAGAGGCTCCCTCAGATCATAGCATCAGATAGATTTCCAGTGTTCTTAATTGTTTCTTAGCAAGTGTTGCACTTTGTGTTTGCTTTAAGTCTTTTCTATCTAGGGTTTTGTTGATTTTCTTCACCTACAAAGATACCTCAAGCCCTTTATTCTACCAGGAGTTACTATGGTGATTATTTGGAAGTGCTGCTGGGGTTTTAAGGTAACATCCTTTCTAGGTGCTCTTTGACTTTTATAATTTTGTCAGTTTCTTTAGTTTATTTGTGACTTTGGTGGTTTTCCCACTAAAAACTCCATGTTTCAAGAAACCTTTTCTATCTTAATTAGAATTTCTATTGCTATCATAAAAACTTATGACTAAAGCACCTTGGGGAGGAAAGGGTTTTATTTGGCTTACATACCTTGTGTCATAGTCCATTGAGGAAAGTCAAGGCAGAAACTACAAGAGGGAAACTGAAGCAGTGGCCATGGAGGAACACTCTCTGCTAGCTTGCTCCTAATGGTTTTCTTAGCTTGCTTTCTTACACTCTTAGGAACCACCTACCAGGAGTGGCACTATCTCCACTGGGGCCCTGCTATATCAAGAAAATGCCCAACAGTTTTGCCTATAGCTCAATTTTATGGAGGCATTTTCTCAGTTACAGTTTCCTCTTCCCAGATATGTCTAGGTTTGTGTCAAGTTGACAGGCAACACTACCTCACCTTCCAGTGTTTTACACTAGTTCTGTTATTAGGAATCTGCAGTGAGAGGATGCAATCTGTCTCTCATGCCAAAGTCCTCAGTTTGCCACATCCTCTATCAAATACCTGTTCAGCTTGACCTATTAACTTCTTCTAAGACTAGGATGTCCTTTCATGGTTCATTGTGCTTTCTAAGAGATTTAAGCACCCTTAAATCTCTTCCCACATGGGTTCATTTTGCTCTAGAGACATTTTCCTCCAATCTCAGTGTTTACCAATTAAAAAATATATTCAAAGGGTTCCATATTAAAGTCTTAGTTTCTACCCATGACACTCAGTCTTTTTTCAAACTGTGTTCTTCTTTCTCTAGTTGCCAAAATAACACCATACACTGAAGTCTGGGGTTTGAGTACAGCCTTGGCAGCATAGCAATGCCATCTTAAAACACAGCAAAAAATTCAATAAGCCACTGTTTACTATAGTACTCAGATTTTACCAGAACAACAAAGAAAGCCACTTGACATTGTCTATAAACATACATTGTCTACATACATGTCTGTGGCTTGCCATTAGCTCTAATAAGCAGAGTCTGGTTTGACAGGATGCTGGGGGTTAATAAATGATGCAGAAAGAGTTCCAGCTGTTGATATCAGCCAGCTCTGTCATTCTTCTTCATTCTTCAGCCATTGTTGATTTCCTGCTGATAAAACTATCATCATCATCATCATCATCATCATGCTTACTTGCATTAAAATTCATTTGACCAAAGTTGTTAATTGCTGTAATTAAAACAAAAAAAAATGAATAAAAGTCATACCTAGTCATTTTTGTTGGGGCTGAATTGTGCTCTGAATTACTCATGTGGTACATTTGACTTGATCCTAGGAATGTGCCTTAGAGACAGATGGAAGACTTTGATTAGATAATTAGATCAGGATAAACACAGAGCCAATCCTAATCCAGCACAATGGTGTCCTTTTAAAAAAGAGGCCATGGTACATACAAGGAGCGAAGGTCATGAAAAGGCATCTGAGAAAAGCCCTGAGCAAATTCTTTTCTCAAGCCATCACAACCTTCCTTTTATTTCTCACTCCTGGAATATGGAGTACATACATTTCTGGTGTTTGATGACCTAGTTTATGGTACTATGATATGGTAGCCTTATCAAACTAATTCAATATTCTCATAAATAAACAGAATTTACTAATTGGTGGAACAATAAGTTCAAAACCTAGCTTGAGGCAGAATACTAATGTTGTTTAGAGCGTAAATTATTTGAAAATATCTTTCAAAATACAGTAGGAGTGTCTACTCCTCTTTCTCTGATGAATTACCATGTTCATCTATTATTTCATAGCATTCTACTCAACCTTGAAAATGTTTCCTTCCTGAACAGCATTGATCCATGCACATATTATTAAACATGCACTATAATTAAACAAACATTCAGTGAGAACTAAATGCAAAGGAAAATGACTGTGGGCTTTAAAAATGAACAGATTGGTAGATTAAATGATATGTGAATTACATCTTAATAAAGCTGGTATGCATTTAATAATAAACAGCACCTTTGTCTGTAATATTCCTTTCATTTTATTCTATTTTTCAATGATGTCCTAAAACTATCTAATCCATTTCAGTCTTTATTCCTATTGCTACTTCGGTAGCACTTATGTTTATTATGTATTCATAAGAGGTGATAAGCATCTCCAATGAAACCTCAGAGGGCTGAGAATGGTGGAAAAAAAACAACTGGCCCTGAACCTGCTTCTTAATTTCCTTCAGGAACTCTTCCGTGGGATCTGTGAGATGTTCTAACTGCTGTCAAGACAATTGATCCTAATTCTGCACTTTTCTGAAATGATCTTCCAGGAATACATCCTCTCCCTGTAGGCTCAGGAGTTTCTTCTTAACAGCAGGTGAAGTGTGTCTACATGGTAATAGAGATTGCAAAGTAATAGATCTACTTCTGATCCCCTAACCCAAAGACACCTGTAGCCTCTGAAAAGGAGTAACTAAAGCTTAGGACCTGTGCTGGCCAGGTAGAAGAATTATAAGCCTGAAAATCTAGCACAAGCTTGCCCACATAGGCCTGGGAATGAGCAAGCAAGCTGTTGAACATTCTGGGAACTAGCAGGCCAAGAAGAGATAGATAAGACATGTCTGGGTGGGCTCAGACAAGCAGGGACCTGTCTGGGCAAGATGACCCAAGTGAATGATGAGGTATGATTGGAGGCCAGCCAGATGCCCTGCTGCCTCAATACCACCCTTAGTAATTTCCCTATGCTCTGATCTGCACGTATTCTAGCTGGATTTTAATTAGCCAATTATGTATTGCTATGCTAATTCCTTTGTTCCCCTAGACCTCCTTCCAATAAAAACCCCTAACCCCTGAGCCTCGAGGTGGATCCCTCTGTCTCCTGCATGAGATATGGGTCCACCCGGAGCTCCGATATTAAACTACCTCCTGTGTTTACATCAAGATGGTTTCTCATGTTTCCTTGGGTGCACGTTCTCCTGGGACTTGAGCGAGGGTCTCCCTATGGGGGTCTTTCACCTCCAGGAAGTTTCATGTGACTGTCTTATAATGGGCAGTTTATAAGTTGGCATATGGAGGCAGAAATAGTCTGTGGAATTCTATTTAGTTAGCATTTATTTAATGCAGGAATTGACAGAAACAGGCCCATTGCCCAGTCTCAGGAAGAGAACTCAGATGATGAGCTTCTATTTTAAGAACTAAAGATTTGAAGGGGAAAGGTTGTCAAGGGTAACCTTATGTCACATTTTTAGAATAAATTTTAGTAGGAAAATGGACTGTCTTACCATTTACATCTTTGAATTTCTAAGAAATGATCCTGTTTCTACTTTGTGAGACCAATGATTTCTACTCTCTGAATTGGTGGAGTAAATGGGGTACCAATGAATTAGCAGGTGATTAAGGGTAGATCTATCACAAAACAAAACAAAAAAACCCACTAATTATATCCCCTAGAGACTGGTTGAGGGATGGGTGCTCAGCCTGAAAGATCCACGGGCTCTTTGTTTCAGTTTCAACCACAGGTCAGATTCTGAGATTCCTTGGGCACTGACACCTAAGTTAGTCTCCCCTTGACAATATGTCTGCTGCTGTAATGAGTTCATAGAAGAAATAATGGCCTAACTGTGTATAACAGCACTCACTCCTAACTGGGGTTTGTGAAATGAGAGTATGGGACTCTGGGAAACCATTGCCAGCTGCCCCTAGTCAGCAAGCTAAAGCAGAGACTGGATTTGACCTGTATCTACTCCCTAGGATACAATACTTGGGGAACTACTATTACCTTTTAAAATCTAAACCTGATTTCTCTTGTGGCCAGACCAATCAGAGCACAATTCAAGGCCAGAACACCTTGAAATTGAAATTTAAGTATGAGGGTGCTATTCCCACGAAAGCAATATAGGATGAGTACAGAAGTGTTGGGCAGATTTCGGGAGTCCAAGAATGAAATCTGTATAATAAAAACAGAGAAGGAGAAACAAACAAACAAACAAACAACAACAAATGAAAAAACAGAAACAAGACCAAACAGAGTAGCTGAATCATACACTGTAAGTTCAAAATCACTAGAAGACTGAAAGTTCCCCAGGGATTTCAGTTGATAAAATACTTTACTCTTACACCAATTTGAGAAGACATTTTAAGAACAGAACTTCAAAGAGTGCCAAATGGTAACTTTAACCTGGGGCTGCTACTAAGTTATAGGTGGAATGATTCAGTCACTGTTTTGTTGCTGTAAAAAGACACCATGACCAAGGCAACTTTTATAAGAGAAAGCAGCTAATTAGGGGCTTTCTTGCAGTTTCTGGGGTTTAGTCCATTATCCTCATGGTGGGGAGCATGGAGGCTTGCAGGCAGGTATTAAAGCAATAGCTGAAAGCTATATCCTGATTGGCAAGTGAAGAGAGAGAGACTCTGAGCTTGACATGAGCCTTTGAAACCTTAAAACCCATCCCTAATGATATACTTCACTTAACTAAGCCACATCACCTACTTCTTCTAATCCTTTTATTTTTATTTTTAAAGTTTAAAAATAAACTTTAATTTTATTTTTTCAGTATCTTTCCCTTTATTACATTTTTTTTTGAGGAATTGGATATTTTCTTTATTTATTGTTCAAATGTTCTCCCCATCCCAGGTCTCTCATTCTGAAACCCCCTATTATCTCCCCCTCCCCCTGCCTCTATGAGGGTGATCCCTCACTCACCCACTCCTGACCTCTAGCCCTGCCATTCCCCTACACTTGAGCATCAAACAACCTAAGGCCCAAGGGCCTCTCCTCCAAGATGGATGTCCAACAAGGCCCTCCCTTGCCACATATGTGGCCAGTGCCATGGGTCGCTCCATGTGAATTCTTTGGTTGGTTGTTCAGTCCCTGGAAGCTCCAGGATAACTGGCCTATTGACACCATTGCTCCCTCCACAGAGGCTGCAAACACCCTTAGCTCCTTCAGTATCTTTTCCAATTCCTCCATCAGGGACCCCTGAGCTCAGTCCAAAGGTTGGCTACAAGCTTCAGCTTCTGTATTTGTCAGGCTCTGGCAGAGCCTCTCAGGAGACAGCCATATTAGGCTCCCATCAGGAAGTACTTCACGGCATCCACAATAATATTCAGGTTTGGGGGCTGAATATGAGATGGATCCTCAGGTGGGGCACTCTCTGGATGGCCGTTCCTTCAGTCTCTGCTCCACATTTTGTCTCCATAATTCTTCCTGTGAGTATTTTTCTCACCCTTCTAAAAAACACTGAAGCATCCACATTTTGGGTGTTCTTCTTAGGCTTCATATGGTCTGTGAATTGAATCTTGGGTATTCCGGACTTTTGGGCTAATACCCACTTATCAGTGAGTTCATACCATTGGTTCATACCATTTGTTCTTTTGTGACTAAGTCACAACACTCAAGATGATATTCTCAAGTTCCATCCATTTGCCTGCAACTTTTATGAAGTAATTTTTAATAATTCAGTAGTATTCCATTGTGTAATATACCACATTTTCTGTATCCATTCCCCTGTTGAGGGACATCTGGGTTGTTTCCAGCTTCTGGCTATTATAAATATGGCTGCTATGAACATAATGGAACATGTGTCCTTATTACATGTTGAAGCATTGTTTGGGTATATACCCAGGAGTGGTATAGCTGGGTCCTCAGGTAGTACTATGTCCAATTTTCTGAGGAACCACCAGATTGATTTCCAGAGTGATGTCCCAACTTGAAATCCCACCAGCAATGGGTGAGTGTTCCTCTTTCTCCACATCCTTGCCAGAATCTGCTGTCACTTGAGTTTTTGATCTTAGCCATTTTGACTGGTGTGAGGTAGAATCTCCTGGTTGTTTTAATTTGCATTTCCCTGATGACTAAAGATTTTGAACATTTCTTTAGGTGTTTCTCAGCCATTCCAGTTTCCTCAGTTGAGAAATCTTTGTTTAGCTCTGTTCCCCATTTTTAATAAAGTTATTTGGTTCTCTGGAGTCTAACTTCTTGAGTTTTTTGTATATATTGGATATTAGCCCTCTATCAGATGTAGAATTTGTAAAGATATTTTCCTAGTCGGTTGGTTGCCATTTTGTCCTATTGACAGTGTCCTTTGCCTTATAGAAGCTTTGCAATTTTATAAGGTCCCATTTTTTAATTCTTGACCTTAGAGTATAAGCTATTGGTGTTCTGTTCAGGAAAATTTCCCCTGTGCCCATGTGTTCTAGACTTTTCCCCACTTTCTTTTCTATTGGATTCAGTATATCTGGTTTTATGTGGAGGTCCTTGATCCACTTAGACTTGAGCTTTGTTCAGGGAGATAAGAATGGATGGATTTGCATTCTTCTACATGCTTACTGCCAGTTGAGCCAGCACCATTTACTGAAAATGTTGTCTTTTTTTTTTCCCCAATGGATGGTTTTAGCTCCTTTGTCAAAGATCAAGTGACTGTAGGTATGTGGGTTCATTTCTGGGTCTTCAGTTCTATTCCATTGATCTATCTGCCTGTCACTGTACCAATACCATGCAGTTTTTATCACTATTGCTTTATAGTACTGCTTGAGGTCAGGGATGCTGATTTCCCCCGGAAGTTCTTTTATTATTGAGAATAGTTTTTGATATCTTGGGTTTTTTGTTATTTGAAATGAATTTGGGAATTGTTCTTTCTAACTCTGAAGAACTGAGTTAGAATTTTGATGGAGATTGCATTGAATCTGTAGAATGCTTTCAGCAAGATGCCATTATTATTATATTAATCATGCTAGTTCACGAGCATGGGAGATCTTTCCATCTTCTGAGGTCTTCAATTTTTTTCTTCAGAGATTTGAAGTTCTTGTCATACAGATCTTTCACTTGTTTTGTTTGAGGTATACCAAGACACTTTATATTGTTTGTGACTATTGTAAAGGGTGCTGTTTCACTAAGTTCTTTCTCAGCCTGTTTATCCTTTGAGTATAGGAAGGTTACTGATTTCTTTGAGTTATATCCCAGCCACTTTGCTAAATTGTTTATCAGCTGTAGGAGTTCTCTGGTAGAGTTTTTTTGGGTCACTTAAGTATACTATCATATCATCTGCAAATAGTGATACTTTGACTTCTTCCTTTCCAAGTTGTATCCCTTTGACCTCCTTTTATTGTATAATTGCTCTAGCTAGAACTTCAATTACTATATTGAATAGATAAGGAGAGAGTGGGCAGCCTGTGTAGTGCCCAATTTTAGTGGGATTGCTTCAAGTTTCTCTCCATTTAGTTTGATGTTGGCTACTGGTTTGCTCTATATTGCTTTTACTGTGTTTAGGTATGAGCCTTGAATTCCTGATCTTTCCAAGACTTTTAACATGAAGGGAAGTTGAATTTTGTCAAATGCTTTCTCAGCATCTAATGAAATGATGGTGTGGTTTTTTTCTTTGAGTTTGTTTATATAATAGATTACATTGATGAATTTCCTTATATTGAACCATCCCTGCATCCCTGGGATAAAGCCTACATTATCGTGGAGTATAATCATTTTGATGTGTTCTTGGATTCTGTTTGTGAGAATTTTATTGAATATTTTTGCATCAATATAAAGAAAATTGGTCTGAAGTTCTCTTTATTTGTTGAGTCTTTGTGATTTTGGTATCAGTTTAACTGTAGCTTTATAGAACTAATTGGGTAGTGTTCCTTCTGTTTCTATTTTGTGGGATAGTTTGAAGAGTATTGGTATTAGGTCTTCTTTGACAGTCTGATAGAATTCTGCATTAAATCCATCTGATCCTGGGCTTTTTTTGGTTGGGAGACTTTTAATGACTGCTTCTATTTCTTTAGAGGTTATGGGACTGTTTAGATGGTTTATCTGATCCTGATTTAACTTTGGTATTTGGTATCTGTCTAGAAAATTGTTCATTTCATCCAGATTTTCCACTTGTGTTAAGTATAGGCTTTTGTCGTAGGATCTGATGACTTTTTGAATTTCCTCAGTTTCTGTTGTTATTTCTCCCTTTTCATTTCATTTTATTTTACTAATTTGGATACTGTCTCTGTGCTCTCTGCTTAGTCTGGCTAATGATTTATCTATCTTGTAGATTTTCTCAAAGAACCAGCTTCTGGTTTTGTTGATTCTTTGTATAATTCTTTTTGTTTCTACCTGATTGATTTCAGCCCTGAGTTTGACTATTTCTTTCTGTCTACTCCTCTTAAGTGTATTTTCTTCTTTTTGTTCTAGAGTTTTTATGTATACTGTTAAACTGCTAGTGTATGCTCTCTCCAGTTTTTAGTCCCTGGTGACTGAACATTTTAATATATAAGATGTTGGGGGTCCATTTATATTCAAACCATCATATAAAGTTACTTTACAATTCAGAAAAGCAGTCTTAGGTGGTATCAAATTCATCCTTGAGAAATCCAAACACTAAGTTTCTGTCTTTCTGAAACTGAAATTTAAATATGAGGATGCATTGGGATTTATTGGAATGACTTACATGTTGCAGTCTAGTTAATTTAACAATGGTTGGCAGTGAAAGGAAAGTCCAGAAATACAGTATTTGCTTAATTCACAATGCTGGATGTCATTGCTGGTCTTCAATATATGCTGGAATCTCAAACAAATAGGCTCTAATGCCAGTGAAGGGGTAGGGAAACTAGCAAGGTGAGGGCAAGCAGGCAAAGAGCAAAAGTTTCCTTCTTTTATATCTTTAAAAGGCTTCCAGCAGAAGGTGTGGCCCAGATTAAAGGTTTGTCTTCCCAACTCAAGATCCAGATAAAAGGTATGTGTCTTCCTAACTCACAGGTCCAGAATAGAAGTGAATTTACCCACTTCAAACCAATCACAAATAATTTATCACACGTGTTCTATCCATTTCTGGATCACAGTTGGATCCAGATCTAGATGATACCATCATCCCAGATGGTATCAAGTTGACAACCAAGAATAGCCATCACACAATTACAAAGACAACAGGTTAAATTTACATAATATATATTAGATGACACACAAATTTTAATTATCTTAAATAGTTCAATAATTAAAATTAATATTCATGTTTTTATTAATTCAACCTGTAAATACTTGGGACTATTTCATAAAATGATTTTAGTTTTCTTCTAAATTTTTCCAAAAAAATTGAGAATGCCCCTACATATATGCCCAGACACCTACATCCACCTGATTTTTGTCACATAGGCTAACAATATATATTATAAAAAGATAGCATCTTTAACAAATAGTGCTGGGTAAACTGAGTGATACTTGTAGAAGAGTGAACTAGGTCTTTATCTCTTACTCTTCCCAAAATTCAGCTCCAAATTGATTAATGACCTCAACATAAGATGTGATACCCTATATCTTAGTTACTTATCTATTGCTATGAAGAAATAACCATGAACAAGACAACTTAGAAGAGAAATCATGAGATTTGGGACATACTTACAATTTTAGAGAGCTAGTCCATGACCATTATGGTAAAAAACATGGTAGCAGATAGGTATGCTCTAGCATGGTACAAGAGCAGTACCTGATTGCTTATAACTTTCATTGACAAGTCAGTGGCAGAGAGGGACAGGGGGCTGGGACTGGCAAAAGATTTTGAAACCTCAAAGCCCACCTGAAATGGTACACTTTCTCCAACATGGCCACTCCTTCTATTCCTTTCCAAACAGTCCCAACAAATAGGGTCTAGGCATTCAATTGTAGGAGCCTCTAGAAGCCATTCTCATTCAAACAAGCATACCCTGATTCTGATAGAGGAGAAGTTAGGCAACATTCTTAAATTCACTCACACAGGAAAAGACTTTAGAACAGGAACCTAAGAGTGTAAGCATTAAGACCAACAATTAATAAATGAAACTTCATGAAACTAAAAATTTTTGTACGGAAAAGGACACCTTCATTTCCAGTGTCAACCTAAAGAAATGAGGAAAACAATCTTTATGGCTACACATCTGATAAATACAGAGGATTAGTATCTAGAATATACAAATAACTAAAACAACTAACCATAAAAATAATTGCAAATATGGGGATGTAGAACTAAACAGAGTTCTCAAAAGATGAAATACAAGTGGATGAAATAATTTTCAAAGGCATTCAGCACCCTTAACCATCAAGGAAATGTAAAGACTTAATGCCAGAACTATCAAGGCTCTGTTTAGAAATCATTTCCCTTGCTAGACAATTCCAGTATAATTTGAGAGTCTCTCTTACCTCAGTCAAAATAACAAAGATTAGGCGGGGGGAATGCTGGCATAGATGTGGAGGAAAGAGGAACACTTATTAATTGCTTGATGGAGTACAACCTGGTATAGACCACAGTGGAAATCAGTCTGGAGGCTCCATGTAAAGCTAGAAATATATCTACGAGCTGGTCCAGCTATAACACTCAAAGAGCTCTGTTTGCTACTTCAGAGATATCTACTCATTCATGTTCTCCATTCCTCTATTCACAATAGACAGAAAATAAAAACAATATAGGTGCCCATTAGCTGACCTAGAGATAATCATTCTGAGTGAGGTAGCACAAATCCATAAACACATTTTTTTTTTTTAAATTTGAGGATGCTAGCTTGAAATCTTCAAATTTGTGTATTTCACTTGGGATACAATGAAGCTGTGGTGATTTGGATGAAAATGGCCCACATACACTCTTATATTTGAATGCTTGGGTCCTATTTGGTGGAAACTTTTAAGAAGGATTAGAAGATGTGGCTTTGTTGGAAAAGGTGTGTTACTGGGAGATATAGGCTTTGAAGTTTTAAAAGCCCAAGACAGGTCCATTCTTGCTCTATCTTTATTTCCTACCTATTCCTGGGTTTGGGGAGAAGCCTAGAAAATTCACTTCTAAGACAGAAGCTTAAAATGAAAGCTTTATTTTTCTCCATGGGTGAGGAGGTGATCATTTTGGGATTGAACAGCATCGCAGAAAGGAGATTGTACAGCATTTTTTAAAGGATGGGACTACAAAGTGAGGAAGATCAGGGCAGGCTATAGTATTGTTCAATCATATTTTAACACAAAGATTTAAGAAAGGAAGTAAACATCAGTGATTGCTTTATCCAGGTTTCAGGTCTCTGGATCCTTGACTCAGTTTCTGCAGTTAGGTCCCCTGCTGGATTTCTGGTTCAGAATTCAAAATGATAAGGGAACAAAGGAGTTGGTAAACCCGAATTTAGGGTAATGCCCTAATTTAGATAACACCAACTTTCCTCTTTATATTCTTTACTGGTTAACAGAAACACATGAAACACTTGGAGAAACAGGATAGACATTGTTTCCTGGGCCTGGAGACAAGACCTCAGTTTTGACTGTCAGCAAGGTAGAGGTCATTTCTGAGATGGCCGGTCTCAAGCAACTGTCTCCTAATACAAGAAAGATCAGAATGTAAATTCCTAGCTAGCTACTCCTTCTGTGCTATGCCTGCCTACCAGCCCCCACAGGAGAGTCACACTAATACTCTGAAACTTTAAGCAAGCACCTCGATTAAGAACTATACAAAGAAACAACCAAACCAGGAGCTGGTTCTTTGACAAAATCAACAAAATAGATAAACCCTTAGCTAGACTAACAAGGGGACACAGAGATAGTTTACTAATTAACAAGATCAGAAATGAAAAAGGAGACATAACAACAGACACTGAGGAAATCCAAAATATCATGAGATCCTACTACAAAAGCCTATACTCAACAAAATTGGAAAACCTGGATGAAATGGACAATTTTCTAGACAAATACCAGGTACCAAAGTTAAATCAAGATCAGATCAACAATCTAAACAGTCCCATATCTGCTAATGAAATAGAAACAGTCATTAATAGTCTCCCAGCCAAAAAAAGCCCAGGACCAGATGGTTTTAGTGCAGAGTTTTATCAA